>JAVKPL010014886.1:0-96058 GCA_032173675.1 Gastrolobium villosum | reverse complement strand
TTCTATCGTAACAACAAAAAAAGTAATTCCACTACTATTTAGGACTCTAACATCTCTAGATTAGTGATATACGATTAGGATTTGCTTAAAGTTAAATAAAATAAAATATAAATATTTTATTTACTTGGACAATATTATTTTAAAATACATCTATCTATGTATACATAAATAAAAATATATTTTATCTTAAATTTTAATAGATTGAGATCATAACATATTTTAATATAAACTAATAATATATTTTTATATGCATACTGTTATTTATACATTTAAAAACAAGTTCACTTTCAAAAAAAAAATTCTTTCTATTTTCTCACCTAAAGAATATATTTTTATAAGCAAACCTTTATTTATACATTTAAATACAAGTTCACTTTAAAACTTTTTTTTTTGTTTTATATTTTCTCACCTAAGATGACTTATAAAAATCTTGTCGTTTAGCTAAAGGGAAACGCTGTTTTCATTGCTCCTAAATATAGAGAGTATGGATGCTCCAAGCTTTACGACCGTAGATTTGTGGAATAAAAACTAATCAACGGTTGAAAATGTTTACCTGTAATCTTGTTAACCGTTAGTAGTTGTGCTATTGACAATAACAAAATAACCAGGCATGTATAGATCACTTGGGTTGTTCTGTACTTGTGTCTAGTCTTCTTTCTTTACGGTTCTTCAAATATATAGTTAAGAAATTTTAGGGGTGTAAATCAGCCAGGCCGGCCTACAGGGGCCTACGGCCTGGCCTATGAAAAGCCTGGCCCGGCCCGGCCTTCGAAGTACTTAGACCAAGTAAAGACTTGTACGCGAGCCTATTTAAAAACAAGGCCGTAGGCCAAATTAAAAAAGCCTGGCCTTTTGGCCCGTAGGCCGGCCTATTTCAATTTTAAATAATTTTTTTATATATTATTATTTATATTCTAAAAATTATTTTTTATATAATATTATTTATATAATATTATCGTGCTAATTTAGTCGAGGAGACTGTCGAAGCATTAATTTGTGGTGGAGATTGGTTATGAAATAAATATGATTTGAAAAAAAAAAGGTATAAATTGCTTCTTTAACAACTCATTTGAAAATGTTTATATATTGCAATTCATAATGTAAACATAGTGAAATGCATAACTAATTTGATTTTCTGATTTTTTACTTGCAGGTTCGAAAATATAGTGGAAATTATCAAGCTGAAAGGCTCATTTGCAGATTGTGATGTGCCAAGAAAAATTCAATCTTTATTGTCATGAATTTTTATAATCTGTATTCTTGTTAAAAAAAATTTGTCATAGACTTTTTATAATTTGGACCCATGCTGGAAATATTGTTTAATTAATGAGATATATATATATTTTTTTATTTACAATATGGTAGGCCTAAAAGGCCTCAAAGGCCATGTAGGCCTTTTCTTTTTAAATAACAGGGCAGGCTTGGCCTTTATGATAAGCCTTCGATAGGCTCGTAGGCCAGATAGGCCGACCATTTTATTACGCAGGCCTAGGCCAGGAAGGCCAAAGCCTTACCTGCCCTGACCTATTTACACCCCTAGTTACAATGCTTTTGTCATTAACAAAGACAATCAGACTATTTTGCAAGTAACCCCTAGTTTGGCTTGTTCTTGGTCTTAAGCCCTCCTAAATACATAAAAGTGAAAATAAAACAATAACAAAATTCATATCACTTTGAAAGTTTTAATTTATTTTTAATTATTGACCACTTTAAAAAATAATATCTTTATTAAATAGAATAGTAATAAAGTAAATAAATAATGTCAAAAATAACTATTTTTAAAAATCAAGAATCATAATTTCTTAATCTTAATAGAAAATCCTAAATGATAATTATTTCAAAACTAAGCAAATATTTAAGTTACAACGTTGACCTCCCCTGAAAGAACTTGGACAATAAATCCAACACATGTAGAACGGAAGACAACTCAGCTGCAAAATGAAAAATCATTTAGGGCACGAAAAGAATTTATCAGTGCTAATATACATTCAATAATAATGAAATAGAGTCCACATATAACAGGGCCTCAGGCCTATAGAACAGATACACATTTTGTTAGTTATTTTGTTGTCTAGTAATTCTTTGTCTTTCCATCCATTACCCAAAAGACGTTGAAAACCTTCTCAATGCCGAGAAAGAGACTGAATTTCGAGTTGAAGGGAGGAAGGGGCTTGTAGAGTCAGTAATAGAATGTAAGGAACAAAAGCACTTATTCAGCGCCTGTATCTTCAACAGTTTTTTTGTATTCAGGCTTCAGCTCGTAAGTTCCTTGATTGGCACCTCTTTTATTGTACACACACAGTTCATTCAAGATCTCTTTCAAGAATTGCTGCAAAAGAAAACGGGGAGGGGGAACTTAGCTTTAATGCATAGATATATAATATTATATTATAGGGTAAAGGATTTCTCCCGTCAACAGAAGATAAAGTTATCTCCAGTGAGCTCAAAACGACGTCGTTTTGAGACGGAAATCAAGGTATTTTTGTGATTCTAATATAGTGCAGGGTTATATTGATCTTTATCATTATAATTTTTTAATCTTATAACACGTCATTTTGAGCTCACTGGAGATAACTTTATCTCCATTAACCGGAGAAATATTTTTCCCTATATTATATTATAGAATATATGAATGCTATAAACACAACATCACATCAAGCTATGGAATCGGAGAAGAAAAACAGAGCAGGAAGACATAGTGCAGGTTGATCAGTCTCTTGGACAAACTGCTTCAAGGCCCAATTAGGCTGTCTTACAAAAAGCTTGAACATTATATCCTCCAGCTCTCCTCTATCTCTTCTTGTTCTCTTTGTATCAGATTGCTTAACTGGCTGTGTCTTTTTCTTATCTTGTTAAAGTTTCATAAGAACAAGAAAAAACCTCACAAATTATTCCATGCACACACACATTCGAAGGTGTAACATCCCCGTCTCGAGCCGGTTCAATTAACATACATATGATACAAATAGAAACAACGGAAGACTTAACTGACGAAAATACGAGCTAACTTTTCCTTCTTCTTTTTTAAACTTCATTCACATGACATATCACATTGCATACTAGTACCTCTAGCCACGGGTAGTGTCCTTGTCCCATGAGGGCTTTTCAATTAACTGTGTTCCTGAAATCATATCCCCAAACGGGGTTAGAGACGAATATCTAGTAAGCTCCAGGTTTATAGAGAACTCTCCATACCCTGGGCTCACTTCCTGCATGACAGTCAGATACAGAGTATACAGATACAACATATAGCAGATATCATAACTGAGCAGAACATATAATCATATCATAACAGAGACGTGCGCCGTCATTTCCAAGGGATGACCCCAAGTGAAAATCAACGCACATAACAAATATCTTTTACAAAATCATCACAATACTCACATCAGAACGAAACATGTTATCTCAGATACGTACGCAATCATTCCCAAGGGATGACCCCAAGCGGAAATCAACGTACGTGTTCCCAAGGGATGACCCCAAGCGGAACCAGAACATATCGTAGGCATACATCGTCAATCTCAGGGAAACCCTAAGAAGACATCAGTGTACATAGGATCAATGGCCAAAGATCATCACATAACAGAGGTGTACACAATCAATCCCAAGGGAGGACCCCAAGCGGAAAGCAGTGCACAACGGAAATAGAGTAACTCAGAGGTGTACACTGTCAATCTCAGGCAAAACCCAAGAAGACATCCGTGTACCAAAAGTCAATACAGAAATCATATCATAATCAGTTTTATCATATCATATCATATCATCATATAGCTCCATATGAATGCATCTATATCATATATCTCATATATATCATACAACCTGACCACAGTCCGTACACTATGGCGGAACACAAAGTAGGAGCGAACCCCATAAACATAGAGCTTACCTCTCGGAGCTTTACAATTTGCTTACTTGAAGAACAAGCTACTTATCTTGCTCCACGAGAATCCAAACGTTCACAATCCCTAGGCACACCTAGAGAAGGAATTCAACACAAAACTTAATAAAATGATATAATGCCATGTAAATATACAAGACACACACTTTATTGTTTATTTTCTTTTTTACTTAATCATATTAAGTCATGAGTGGGTGGTTCTTTGTTCAACAAAATCCCACATATTCACTTAGTCTTAGGATAGTCCCAAAAAGCCTTCAGAACACTCATTACTCCTCTTAGCACCTAAAGGCCTATTTTTCTCAATTTAAGACAAAGTGCCCATTACCAAGAAGCTATAAGATTTCTCTTTGTGTAGTGCCTAAGCCACCTATGTAAATTATTTTACGCATATAAGTGTTCTCACTTTGCTATATAATATCTCCGAACATATACCTCCTTTGAAAATGGCCAAAACTCATTTTAGGTCCATACAAAGGAGCTACCTTATTTTCTTTTTTATTTCACCAAAGCAAAGGTCCATACACCTTAGAATTTTATTCCACGCATAAAAGATGCACACTTTGTAAAACAGTAACTCATAGCACATACTTCCTTTGTAAATGGCTAAGAGGCACATAAAGAAAATCATGCCAACTTCATGATTCCAATGCTTTAGTCCATCAAATTCAAGCTTATCACACACCTCTAATCCAAGAGTCATTAATTCATATATTCGGTACTGTTCATCTCTACAGTACTATTCATGTATACGTCACTATTCACGTATACAACACTATTCAAAAATACGGTATCTTTAATTTTTCAAATACATTTTCACCGATCAAATTCAATTCTCTATCATTTCCTCCAAAGGAGCATATACAAATTCAATATGTATAGCAAGTTATTATTCATTATTCATCCAAGTTACTATTCACTATTCATCCAAAACTATAAATCCAGATCTACAACAAAAACTCAATCAAAACGGAGTATTCTTACCGTAGATTTGTTCCTCAGGTTTCACACTTCAACTTTGGTTTTGGAACGGATGAATTTCGTTAACTCTAGCTTGAGTTATGATCCTTGGAAGATTTTGAATCAATACCTTTCTCTTCTCTCCCTCACTGTCATTCGTCCGCTGGAATTGGAAAGAATTGAGGAATAGTAACTCACTTAAGTTACTTAAGTGAGTTCCTTATACCAGCGGTATACACTTATCTATCTATACACCTCTATTCATTACCAAACTTTACCTACTGGAGTAGAATATTTTTCTAGTCATATTTCTAACTTTACTTTTACTTTTCGGGTAACTTTGTCTACCCGTATTTTTACCCCTTAATTGTCATTTTAACTCATTTTTTCACCAAAGGTGACTTTATTTCTTTTTCTTTATAATTATCCTTCCATATTAAATCTATAATTAAATGTGAGGGTCATTATATTCACCCCACCTTTTAAGGATTTTGCCCCCAAAATCACACTTATAACATAACACATACCTGACGTCAAACTCAGGATAACGTTGGAGAATATCATTCTCTCGCTCTCAAGTAGCGTCCTCAGAAGTCAAACTTTCCCATTGTATCTTAACCATAAAAATAACCGTGTTCCTCAATACTTTCTCATTGCGAACCAGAACTTTCAGTGGTCCCACAACAAACTTCAAATCTTACTTTACCTCATTATCATCATGCTCTAAGGCACAAGCCCTCAACTTTTCCTCCAAGGTCTGAATGATCATTTCTGTCTGACCATCAATCTGGGGATGATAAGCCGTACTCAATCTTAGCTGCGTACCAAACGCCTGCTACAATACTCCCCAAAATCGAGAAGTGAACTCAGGGTCCCGATCACTAATGATGCTTTTTGCAACACCATGAAGTTTCACAATCTCTTTCACCTATAATCGAGCCAACTGCTCAATAGAGAAACTCATCTTGACTGGGATGAAATGTGCAGACTTAACTAATCGGTCTACCACAACTCATATAAAATCAAAACCAGCCTGAGTCCTCGGCAATACTACTACAAAGTCCGTAGAAATACTAACCCACTTCCATTCCGGAATGTTCAAGGGCTGTAGTAATCCATAGAGCTTCTCATTCTCAAATTTATATTCGTCATTTTATTTCTCTGAGCTCATTTAAGTTCACTTTTATTCCCTAAGGAACAGTATTAACAATTCACAGTTGGGTTTCTGCACCGTTTTTAATGAAATACACTGTGAATTACTAATTGTGCACTGTTTGCACGCAAAATCGTAAACTTCTAAACTTATCATTTTTTGTCTAAACATGACTTGATTAGCATATAATGGACTTACTTATTACATCCATCTTCTTACTGAAAATATAATTCCACTGAAACATCAACATATCAGTCTTTCTACTGATGATATAATTCACAATTTACTGTACATCAGTCCTTCCACTGATAATACAATTTACAATCTCATTGTACATCAGTCCTTACACTGATAATATAATTTACAAATTCTACTGACCAGACTGCATTCTATGAATTACACAAGGAATCTCCTTGATACATACCAAATGCAAAACATAACATCATAACTAATACTCTGGTTAACTATTCAAGGGCTCTCCCCAAGAATAACTAACTGACATGTCTCACATGTCTAGTGTGACTCCCAGGGTCAAAGCCATAGGCAGTCAAAATAACAAGGTCACTAGCCAGGATTCTCATAACATACATCATCATTGCATCATCATAACATCAAAAATTCTATAATATTTATATGAATGTGAACGTATACACATATACAACATATCAAACATTTATTCATAAACCGAGCAATATCTTTCTTCATACCAGACCACCAGAAATTTGATTTCATGGCCTAATACATCTTGGTAGCAATAGGATGGATAATGTACTTACCCATATGGGCCTCAGTTAACACTTCATCCACTATCTGACATTTTCGAACAATGATCCGATCTTTATAAAACTTAAGACCGAACTTATCTGTGGATACAAAATCCTGTTCTTTCATAGACTGAATCTCTTTCTCCAGTAGCTGAGCCTCTTTAAGTCACTTATCTAATGAGTTCTGGACTACCGTAGTAGTCAACAAATACGGGCTATCCTCTATAATCATAGGAATGTTGAGATTCCTAAACTTCTCAATCAAATCATACTCTGAAATCATCAAATTAGCCATACAGACCGCCTTCTTGCTTAAAGCATCGGCTACCATATTGCCTTTACTTGGATGATATTACAATTCAAAATCCTAATATTTTAAAAATTTAACCCATCGGTTTTGGCCTCATATTCAACTCTTTCTGATCAAACAGATACTTTACACTTTTGTGGTCACTGTAGAAAACAAAACCGGCACCGTATAGAAAGTGTCGCCAGATTTTCAATGCGAACACTACGGCCGCCCACTCAAGATCATGTATTGGATAATTCTCTTCATGCAGTTTTAACTGCCGAGAAACATAATCAACCATCTGACGTTGCAGCATCAATACACAACCTAATCCAAACTTAGAAACATCACAGTATATTTCAAATTTACCTGCAGGATCAGGCAAAATTAATACCGGAGTGTTACTTAACTTCTTTTTTAATTCTTGAAAACTCACTTCACATTCTTGGGTCTACACAAATGGGTTCCCTTTACGGTTAACTGTGTTAAAGGTAGTACCATAAGTGAAAATCACTCAATATAACGCCTATTATATCCAGCTAAACCAAGAAAACTCCTGATCTCTGTAATATTTTAAGACGTTGCCAATATAACACTGCTTCGATCTTACTTGGTCCACTGTCACTCCTTCAGATGAAATGACATGACCCAGAAATTGTATCTCAGAAAGCTATAAATCACACTTGGATGACTTAGCATACAACTGATGCTCTCGAAGAATCTGCAGAACAACTCTCAAATGCTCATAATGCTCTTCTTTCCTCTTTGGATATATTAGTATGTCATCAATAAAGACAACCACAAACGAATTCAGATAGGCTTTAAAGATCCGATTCATATAACTCATGAAAATGACCTTTGCATTTGTAAACCCAAAAGGAATAACCAGATACTCATAGTATCCACATCAGAACTTGAAATCTACCTTTGGAACATCATCCGGCTTTGTCCGGATCTGATGTTACCCGGACCGGAGATCAATTTTAGAAAATACAGTCGCACCACGCAACTGATCCAACAAATCATCTATACGCGGCAAAGGATACTTAATTCTTGACGGTAACCTTGTTCAACTGCCGGTAATCTGTACATAATCTCATAGACTCGTCCTTCTTCTTAACAAAGATCACTGGGACTCTCCACTGAGACATACTCGGTCTAATAAAATTCTTACCGGACAAGTCATCGCTCTTCTTCTTTAATTCAAATAATTCCAGAGGTGACATTCGGTATGGAGATAGAGACATAGGCCTCACTCCAGTCAACTAGTCAATTGAAAATTCAATTTCCCTCTCTGATGGAAAATTCACAATTTCATCCAAAAAGACATCCACAAAATCAAAGAAAGTAGGAATATCAAAAATTGGCTCCTTATTGACGCCAATCAGATCTCCCAACAGAATAAACTCTGAATCTCCTTCCTTCAAGGCATTTGCAACCCAAAGGACAAACATATCCATAGACTCTCTCACTTAATCGTTATAGGAAATAGAAATGGTCTTGCTGCAACAATCAATCCTTACCCAGTACTTAGATAACCAATCCATTCTCAAAATTACATTCACAGAGACAAAATGACAGACTATAAAGTCAGCAAAATACTCTCTGTCATCATACTTAAACTTCACATCCTTCCATACGAATGATTCCTCACTAACATTCCCAACAGCCGTAATAATACACATAGGGAATCTCATCCTTATCACAGTCAAATTGAATTCTTCATTATTAATTCAAGCTCTTTCTGCCTAGTTGCAATCCAAGTCTGTTCTAGTGCAGTAAAAATTGCTACAATAAAATCCGGTGATGGATCATCATTATTAAATGTCCTACGAGTCCTTCTTGGAGGAACCATATCTCTGCATATATTACACTAAGGAATGAGTTAGCTACGCTCACACTTAGTGATCACACATGCATTACACAGCACTCCAAGAAAACACTCGAGAACATCCAAATTCGAACATCTCATGCTATATATATCATGTAACTCCCTAGAGAACCCGCACCGCTAATTAAGGTAATTAGTGAATTAATTATGATAATTAGGAAATGATTCCATAATTGACCATAATAATTATTATGAGACTTTAATAATTACAATTAGTGGGTAAGAATGCTGAAAGTCGCTTTTCGGAAGAAAAGCGCAGATACCGATTTTGCTACTCGGTATAAATGCGTACCGGAAAAGTATCCCGGAAAATTATAACGAATGCATGATAATTACTAGAATATTATGTAGGACTTGTAAAACAAGTTTCAAGTCAAAATAACGTAATCTGATGCCAGAACTGATACTGGCTATGGAAAAGCGCGTACCGGAAAGGTGCTCCGAAAAATAAAATAAAAATATGACAAATCTTAGAAAAATGCGTAGGTCCAGATTCCAAAGTTTGGGATCAAGATCTTTTACTTTGCTTTTAAGGCTAATACTGCGCGTCATGACTCAAACCCCTATATATTCATTAGTTGGGCACAAAACCCTAGGTCTATTTCCTTCTTCACGTGAGTGTGGGCTGCAGCTTGTGTCTTTCATGCAGCCACCCTCTTCCTTGCTTGGGAAACCACCATTTTGATCACCTTTCTCCTTTGTTCTTCACTAAAGACTTTGTGTGTGTGAGGAAGGCCATTTGTGAGGGTGAAAGGGGAGCTTGTGAGGCTGTTCAGCTTCTGGTTGAGGGGTGTAGTGAGGGCTGTGGTGTTGTCTCCATGGTTATGAACCATTGTTCATGCCATTAGAGGTTCCAAGAAGCCTCCTTTGGTGCCAAGAACCAACCTTTGGTGTGGCATTTTCGTGTCCTTGGGTGTGCTGGACTTGTGTGCAGTATTGGGAGCTCCTAAGGCACCTTGAACTACTGACTAAGCTTTGGGGTAAGTCACCTTAACTTGATCATGTGTTTTTATGGCTTAAAGGTGGTATCTTGGTATGTTAATGGGTTTAACACATAACCAACACATAAGTGAACTCATTTATGCTTAAAGATGCATGCTTTAACGTGTACATGTGTTAAAAGTTGGATCTTTGGGATGGATACTCACGAAATGCAGAAACTGCATTCTGTCGTGAGATATCCGGATATCAGTATCCGGATATGGTATCCGGATATGGGATCTGGGTATCCGGATATGGCATATCCGGATATGTCCAGTGTGATATCCGGATATGGCATATCCGGATATGTCCCTCATGATATCCGGATATCCTGGGTTTGCGCAGACAGTAGCTGTGCTGTATGAACAGTAAGCTATGGGGTGTGCGTGGACCCTAGATTAAGGAAGTTTAACTTCTGTAATTAATGAACTAAGTCAGAATCATGTGATTAAGGGCTTATGGCTTTGATGGGAGCCTTAAGACGTAAAACGTAAAGGAAAGGCGTAGTCTTTAAGTTGTATGCTTGTGATACATAAATATTGATGTATTATTGGTCCATATCAGATTGTGATACTGCTGTTTGTGGACTTGTGAGTGGTTGGACTCTTGGCTTGGATAGCTAGCTTGCAAGGTAAGCTTTCGTGTCCTCGGTTTAGCCATTTTGTTGTTCTACCATGTCCCATGGGGATGGGTTTATGCATGCTGTGTTACATGCTTTATTGTTTTGGAAATGTTGTTGAGCTATTTATATGCAATGAGCTTTTATGAGATGCATGTGGTGTCCACCTAGACGGTAAGCCTGAGTAAGTAGTACATACAAGATGGTGAAGCTGTGGGTGAGGTGCAGGTAGTATCCATGTACTCATGTAGGCATAGACGTATTCCTACATTTCTCTGGCCAGTAGATTTGATAAACACACATGGCATGATTAATTGTTGCATCGCATAATTTTGGAACTTATATTGTAAATACTGTTTTTGAACTTATATTACACATGTAAGTGAGCTTGGGGTGGAGACTCCTTGAGGACCCCTTGTCTTACTGAGATTTCTTGTTAGAAATCTCACCCCACGTTTGGGGACGCTTATTTCAGGATCAGGTAATGTTGAGGGCTCAGGTGACAGGAGGCCCGAGCTGAGTTGATATGATGATATGCTGACTGCTGTTATGTTTTCCGCTTTGATTATGTTATTATGTTGAGACTGTTATTGGGAATTGTTGCCTTATTTGGTGAGCATGGGGTTTGTCCATGCCACATGATTGTGCTATTGTCTTTTAATTTGATGTTGTAATTAAAGTATCAGGATTTTGACCCAGGCTACGTGATGTAGTCCTGTGGCTTTAGATACTCACTTAATATTTATATATGAGGTATTCCAGTTAGTTGTCTTGCAATTTACATACAGGCAGTATTTTATGAAATTGACTAAGTAATCAAGTTGGTTAAGTTTAATGACGTCATAATTGAATTAAAGAAAAAGTTATTCCGCATTTTAATTAAGCGTGGCTTAATACGATAGTGTGTTAACAATCCGGGTTAACACGGGCTGTTACACTATATATATCATGTAACTCCCTAGAGAAACTGCTCTGATACCATAAATGTAACATCCCCGTCTTGAGCCGGTTCAATTAACATACATATGATACAAACAGAAATGGCGGAAGACTTAACTTACGAAAATACGAGCTAACTTTTCCTTCTTCTTTTTTAAACTTCATTCACATGACATATCACATTGCATACTAGTACCTCTAGCCACGGGTAGTGTCCTTGTCCCATGAGGGCTCTTCAATTAACTGTGTTCCTGAAATCATATCCCCAAACGGGGTTAGAGACGAATCTCTAGTAAGCTCCAGGTTTATAGAGAACTCTCCATACCCTAGGCTCACTTCCTGCATGACAGTCAGATACGGAGTATACAGATACAACATATAGCAGATATCATAACTGAGCAGAACATATAATCATATCATAACAGAGACGTGCGCCGTCATTTCCAAGGGATGACCCCAAGCGAAAATCAACGCACATAACAAATATCTTTTACAAAATCATCACAATACTCACATCAGAACGAAACATGTTATCTCAGATACGTACGCAATCATTCCCAAGGGATGACCCCAAGCGGAAATCAACGTACGTGTTCCCAAGGGATGACCCCAAGCGGAACCAGAACATATCGTAGGCGTACATCGTTAATCTCAGGGAAACCCCAAGAAGACATCAGTGTACATAGGATCAATGGCCAAAGATCATCACATAACAGAGGTGTGCACAATTAATCCCAAGGGAGGACCCCAAGCGGAAAGCAGTGCACAACGGAAATAGAGTAACTCAGAGGTGTACACTGTCAATCTCAGGCAAAACCCAAGAAGACATCCGTGTACCAAAAGTCAATACAGAAATCATATCATAATCAGTCTTATCATATCATATCATATCATCATATAGCTCCATATGAATGCATCTATATCATATATCTCATATATATCATACAACCTGACCACAGTCCGTACACTATGGCGGAACACAAAGTAGGAGCGAACCCCATAAACATAGAGCTTACCTCTCGGAGCTTTACAATTTGCTTACTTGAAGAACAAGCTACTTATCTTGCTCCACGAGAATCCAAACGTTCACAATCCCTAGGCACACCTAGAGAAGGAATTCAACACAAAACTTAATAAAATGATATAATGCCATGTAAATATACAAGACACACACTTTATTATTTATTTTCTTTTTTACTTAATCATATTAAGTCATGAGTGGGTGGTTCTTTGTTCAACAAAATCCCACATATTCACTTAGTCTTAGGATAGTCCCAAAAGGCCTTCAGAACACTCATTACTCCTCTTAGCACCTAAAGGCCTATTTTTCTCAATTTAAGACAAAGTGCCCATTACCAAGAAGCTATAAGATTTCTCTTTGTGTAGTGCCTAAGCCACCTATGTAAATTATTTTACGCATATAAGTGTTCTCACTTTGCTAAATAATATCTCCGAACATATACCTCCTTTGAAAATGGCCAAAACTCATTTTAGGTCCATACAAAGGAGCTACCTTATTTTCTTTTTTATTTCACCAAAGCAAAGGTCCATACACCTTAGAATTTTATTCCACGCATAAAAGATGCACACTTTGTAAAACAGTAACTCATAGCACATACTTCCTTTGTAAATGGCTAAGAGGCACATAAAGAAAATCATGCCAACTTCATGATTCCAATGCTTTAGTCCATCAAATTCAAGCTTATCACACACCTCTAATCCAAGATTCATTAATTCATATATTCGGTACTGTTCATCTCTACAGAACTATTCATGTATACGTCACTATTCACGTATACAACACTATTCAAAAATACGGTATCTTTAATTTTTCAAATACATTTTCACCGATCAAATTCAATTCTCTATCATTTCCTCCAAAGGAGCATATACAAATTCAATATGTATAGCAAGTTATTATTCATTATTCATCCAAGTTACTATTCACTATTCATCCAAAACTATAAATCCAGATCTACAACAAAGACTCAATCAAAACGGAGTATTCTTACCGTAGATTAGTTCCTCAGGTTTCACACTTCAACTTTGGTTTTGGAACGGATGAATTTCGTTAACTCTAGCTCGAGTTATGATCCTTGGAAGATTTTGAATCAAAACCTTTCTCTTCTCTCCCTCACTGTCGTTCGTCCGCTGGAATTGGAAAGAATTGAGGAATAGTAACTCACTTAAGTTACTTAAGTGAGTTCCTTATACCAGCGGTATACACTTATCTATCTATACACCTTTATTCATTACCAAACTTTACCCACTGGAGTAGAATATTTTTCTAGTCATATTTCTAACTTTACTTTTACTTTTCGGGTAACTTTGTCTACCCGTATTTTTACCCCTTAATTGTCATTTTAACTCATTTTTTCACCAGATGTGACTTTATTTCTTTTTCTTTATAATTATCCTTCCATATTAAATCTATAATTAAATGTGAGGGTCATTATAGAAGGACCTAACTTTCTTCTTGAAACAAGTATTATTCATATTAGGCCAATGAATTTTCACCGTGATTACATCAATTTATGATGGTATCATCCCGTGCATAACGCTTGTGGTAGTGGCTACTATATCATAATGTTTTAAGTCATGATATGAACTTTTACATTTTAAATTTTTAATTGTTAATGTAAAACATCTACCCGCTATTCCTGAAATTTCATATAAGCAAAAGCAACAGATATAGTCAATTGGAAGAATGTTAACATGTACAATAGATTATAAAATGTATACAAAATAGGGTACCTTGGAATTCGATGAAACTAGACCAATCATTCCGGGCATTGGCCTCATTAGAACGCCACGATCATTATCGATAACCTTCCAATTGAATCAACGGAACCAGAGAATCAATTATTTAATCATGGACATAAAGCAAGACTATTTAGGGATAACTAAATGATAAAGATGAAACACTACATGTATCTGACGATTTTTTATCATAGATTTGTTTGTCCTCTCACGACACAATTTGCCATACTCTTCAATGTTTTCACCATGGGGCTTCATATCAAACTTGTGTTCTACTTTCCCTTCCTTTCCAACCTTGGCGCCTAAAATAAACATAAAAGCTGTTACCTAACCTATGGCAACTAAGCTTCATACAACAACTGACAAATAAATAAAAAACCTGTGTATACAAGTATTATTCATCTATTTTAATTTATTAATATACCAGAATTCATGATTAAAAATTTCCATGTCATCATATAACAAATTAATTAGACCAATGAAACTTAAAAGGTAACACCCCTTCTCCTCATCTCAAATTCCCCTTAAGCAATCCAAATTGCCAAGTATACTACATAACTGCAGTGATGACTACTATGTAAACATTGCAAAATGAAAATTCGGTGAAATAAAAGAACATCGGTACTTACTAATGCTATTTATTTACTAACCATAAACAAAGGCTGTATTGCTTAAACTCAGGGACCTTCCATCTCAAATTTACTTTTGTCTTCCAAGTGTCCCTTCTTAACATAAACATCACATTTAAAAAAGAAAATAATTTTTCAGTTCTGAGTTCTAGTTTTTGTAAAACGGTTAAGAAGACAAAAATCGTGCCCAGAGAGGAATGGCAAAGAATTAGGGAAAAAACTGTTATCCATATAAAACAGCCAACATTCTGAGTGGTCTAGTTGTTAAATAGTCCAAAAAACAATGCAAGAGGTTTGATATATTGTTCATCCAATAGGGATGGGTGGACGGCACCCAGCAGGATATGGGTATGTGAAAAGTAATCCCCATTTGGGAAGAGATATTAATCCTTATGAGCCCCCACTAGGTCCCAAACTTCCTGGTTTCTCAGTGTCACAGCCACATTATATTTAGGTAGGGCCCAGGCCCGACTATATTTTAACAAATTTTATTTATTATATATAATTATATAAGTAATTATAATTAGGCCTAGATAAAATTATAAGTTTAACCCTAGCTAAATTTGTAACAATGGTAACAGACGAAGATTTGGAACTGTTTTGCGTGTATGACCATATAACAGTTTGTTTTCTTCTTAATTTCTTATTCTTTCATCTTTTTTCAATTAGGATTTTCTTCTGACCTTTTTTTTTTCTTATTCACACTAACCACTCGGAACCCAGCCATTCTGCGACAAACCGATAAGATATGATGTTTTGTTCCTTTCTCAAGATTTTAGGAATACATGTTATTGGAATATGCATTGATAATTATATTGTCCGCTAGGGAAAAAATTGATTTATATTTTTGAACCTTGTAAAATGTAACGCCTGGCCACTTCAAGAATCAATAACTATCCCCACATACTAACACGAGACTTTTCAGTGTGTTTTTTCCTCACTCGCACACTTCCTGGGGAAACTTCCCAGGAGGTCACTCATCCTAGAATTGCTCCAAGTCAAGCACGCTTAACTATGGAGTTCTTCCGTTCCGGCATGCATCTACTTTTCGGTAGCCCGGAACGACGGAAGAACTCTACGGTTAAGCGTGCTTGACTTGGAGCAATTCTGGGATGAGTGACCTCCCGAGAAGTGTGCGAGTGAGGAAAAAGCACATTGAAAAATCTCGTGTTAGTATATGGAAACAGTCATTGATTCTTCAATCGACCGGGCGTTACATAAAAGAGAAATTCTTTGTCTTTGCTGACTATAATTGTTTATTGGGTGTTTTAAACATGAGTGAAATTCATGCCTTTTTTTTTTCATTTACAACTTTTATTTTGTGTTGTTGTATTTATTGATTTTATTTCTTTTGAAAAATGGAGTATTGTTTTATATTTACCTTTTTTTAAAAAAAAAATTATTTGAATGTAGAGCTACAGTTGTTGGTAATGGAATTGAATTGTTTCTTGGTATTATTTGTATTTGATTTCACATCAGGAATGAGAATTTTGATGATTAATCAGTGAAAATTGTTAAAGAGAAAATCAATGAAGATATATGTATATATATGGAGTATGAAAATTTCTTGTACATATTCATTAACAACTTTATTTTATTTGTATTTTTAAAATATCTAAACACTGATTTATATAATTTATGTGGATCCAATGTCATTTAAATGATTTTAGACATTTGTCGCTGATTGTTCCATGTTTCTTTTTAATTGTGAAGTTTGTTGTCCCTCTACGTTGATGTTCTTCACAGGTCATGACTAAGGGTATACATGGGCTAAGTTAGGCCAGGCTTTGGCTTTGATAGCCTAAGCCTATGTAAAATATATAGTAACCTATTAGCCTATTAAAAACTTGATGTATAGGTCTACCCTAATCTATTATAAAAAATCTAATACGACCTGTAAGGCCTACCAAGTTGCAAACTAAAGTTTATAGGCCAAAAGCAAATTAAAATATTAAAGATAAAAAAAATTATTCACAAAGTCACAAAAAATAAATTTTCATTAACATCACATGAAATAAATTTTCATTAACATTACATGAAATAATGTTCAAAAAGATCACATGAAAATGTTCATAAAAATCACATGAAAATTTCATATATGTACATATAATTTGCATATATAGATCACTTGGGTTGTTCTATACTTTTGTGTCTAGTCTTCTTGCTTTACGGTTCTTGAAATATATAGTTACAATGCTTTTGCCATTAACAAAGACAATCAGACTATTTTGCATGTAACCCCTAGTTTGGCTTGTTCTTGGTCTTAAGCCCTCCTAAATACAAAAAAAGTGAAAATAAAACAATAACAAAATTCATATCACTTTGAAAGTTTTAATTTATTTTTAATTATTGACCACTTTAAAAAATAATATCTTTATTAAATAGAATAGTAATAAAGTAAATAAATAATGTCAAATATAACTAATTTTAAAAATCAAAAAACGTAAATTCTTAATCTTCATAGAAAATCTAAATGATAATTATTTCAAAACTAAGCAAATACTTAAGTTACAACGTTGACCACCCCTGAAAGAACCTAGACAATAAATCCAACACATGTAGAACGGAAGACAAGCAAAATCGAAATTCATTTAGGGCACGAAAATAATTTATCAGTGCTATTATACATTCAATAATCATGAAATAGAGTCCACATATAACAGGGCCTCAGGCCTATAGAACAGATACACATTTTGCTAGTTATTTTGTTGTCTAGTAATTCTTTGCCTTTCCATCCATTACCCAAAACACGTTGACAACCTTCTCAATGCCGAGAAAGAGACTGAATTTCGAGTTGAAGGGAGGAAGGGGCTTGTAGAGTCAGTAATAGAATGTAAGGAACAAAAGCACTTATTCAGCGCCTGTATTTTCAACAGTTTTTTTGTATTCAGGCTTCAGCTCGTAAGTTCCTTGATTGGCACCTCTTTTATTGTACACACACAGTTCATTCAGGATCTCTTTCAAGAATTGCTGCAAAAGAAAACAGGGAGGGGAACTTAGCTTTAATGCATAGATATATAATAGGGTTAGGATCATTTTACATAAGTTATACTTTAAATCTTGTCCATTGATCTCACTTATATCTAAGGGCTCTAACCATTGGATACAAGTGGATTAATGATCAAGATTGAGGGTAAGACTTCTAACTCTTACACCGGTGTAAGAATATCTTACCCCTATATAATATTATATATATTATAGAATATATGAATGCTATAAACACAACATCACATCAAGATATGAATCGGAGAAGAAAAACAGAGCAGGAAAACATACTGCAGGTTGATCGGTCTCTTGGACAAGCTGCTTCAAGGCCCAATTAGGCTGTCTTTCAAATAGCTTGAACATTATATCCTCCAGCTCCCCTCTATCTCTTCTTGTTCTCTTTGTATCAGATTGCTTAACTGGCTGTGTCTTTTTCTTATCCTGTGAAAGTTTCATAACAACAAGAAAAAACCTCACAAATTATTTCATACACACACATTCGAAGGACCTAACTTTCTTCTTGAAACAAGTATTATTCATATTACTCCAGTGAATTTTCACCGTGATTACATCAATTTATGGTATCATCTCATGGATAACGCTTGTGGTAGTGTGGTAGTGGCTACTATTCTTTTTTTGATAAACAGTGGCTATTATATCATAATGTTTTAAGTCATGATATGAACTTTTACGTTTTAAATTTTTAATTGTTAATGTAAAACATCTACACGCTATGCCTGAAATTTCATATAAGCAAAAGCAACAGATATAGTCAATTGGAAGAATGTTAACATGTACAATAGATCATAAAATGTTTACAAAATAGGGTACCTTGGAATTCGATGAAACCAGACCAATCATTCCGGGCATTGGCCTCATTAGAACGCCACGATCATTATCGATAACCTTCCAATTGAATCAACGGAACCAGAGAATCAATTATTTAATCATGGACATAAAGCAAGACTATTTAGGAATAACTAAATGATAAACATGAAACACTACCTGTATCTGTCGATTTTTTATCATAGATTTGTTTGTCCTCTCACGACACAATTTGCCATACTCTTCAATGTTTTCACCATGGGGCTTCATATCAAACTTGTGTTCTACTTTCCCTTCCATTCCAACCTTGGCGCCTAAAATAAACATAAAAGCTGTTACCTAACCTATGGCAACTAAGCTTCATACAACAACTGACAAATAAATAAAAAAACCTGTGTGTACAAGTATTATTCATCTATTTTAATTTATTAATATACCAGAATTCATGATTAAAAATTTCCATGTCATCATAAAACAAATTAATTAGACCAATGAAACTTAAAAGGTAACACCCCTTCTCCTCATCTCAAATTCCCCTTAAGCAATCCAAATTGCCAAGTATACTACATAACTGCAGTGATGACTGCTATGTAAACATTGCAAAAAGAAAATTCGGTGAAATAAAAGAACATCGGTACTTACTAATGCTATTTACTAACCATAAACAAAGGCTGTATTGCTTAAACTCAGGGACCTTCCATCTCAAATTTACTTTTGTCTTCCAAGTGTCCCTTCTTAACATAAACATCACATTTAAAAAAGAAAATAATTTTTCGGTTCTGAATTCTAGTTTTTATAAAACGGTTAAGAAGACAAAAATCGTGCCCAGAGAGGAATGGCAAAGAATTAGGGAAAAAAACTGTTATCCATATAAAACAGCCAACATTCTGAGTGGTCTAGTTATTAAATAGTCCAAAAAACAATGCAAGAGGTTTGATATATTGTTCAGCCAATAGGGATGGGCGGACGGCACCCAGCAGGATATGGGTATGTGAAAAGTAATCCCCATTCCTGTCCCCATTTGGGAAGAGATCTTAATAGTTATATCAGTCCCCACCTACGTAGCACCGACACGACACGCGACACGACACTCCGACGACACGTCAATCTTAAAAAATTAGGGATTTCGACAAGTTGGGACACGTTTTAATATTAAATAATACTTTTAAATTATATAGTGTATATTTCATTTAATATTCAATAATTTAACAAAAAATAAAAAAATTAATAATACTCATCAAAATATTATCTTTCAACTTTCCTTTCCAATCCAAAACCACATAAGAAAAACTGATTCAAAGTCGGAATCCAAGGTGTTACATAAGGGGAAAAAAAAAAAAAATCTGATGTAACCAATGGCAACAGTAGCAAAAAAATTCACCGACACCCAATACCAAAAATTGTAGCAGCGTTCTTCACAAAAGGCAAAAATTTCAACTAAAAGAATGCACTGTAAAATAAGAACATCAAGAACACAATCAAACATTATAAAATGTGGAAGCTTTAATAGAAAAACAATAACTGGGATGAGAGAGATCATATCAGATTAGAGAGAGATTAAGAAGGAGGAGACACGGTAAGAGTGTAACAGGAATGACAACGATGGTTATATTATTTACTTAAAGGAAAAAAAGGGAGAAAATTGATATGATCATTTAGAAGCTTTACTAATATATTTTAATTTTTCAAAAAAAAAAAATACAAAAATATAAAAATGCCATTTGACCGTGTCGGACTTGGTCAAATTCGCGTGTCGGAATGGTCAACGTGTCGGAAGAAGTTGACCGCGTGTCCGACACCGTGTCGGAGCGTGTCAGACACGATTTTTTGGAGTGTCCATGCTTCCTTGGTCCCCAACTTCCTGGTTTCTCAGTGGCATAGCCACATTATATTTAGGTAGGGCCCAGGCCCACGCTATATTTTAACAAATTTTATTTATTATATATAATTATATAAGTAATTATAATTGGGCCCTAGCTAAAATTGTAAGTTTAACTCTAGCTAAAATTGTAACAACGGTAACAGACGAAGATTTGGAACTGCTTTGCTTGTATGACCATATAACAGATTGCTTTCTTCTTAATTTCTTCTTCTTTCATCTTTCATCTTTTTTCAATTAGGATTTTCTTCTAACCTTTTTTTTCCTATTCACACTCACCACCCGGAACCCAGCCATTCTGCGACAAACCGATAAGGTACGATGTTTTGTTCCTTTCTCAAGATTTTAGGAATACATATTGGAATATGCATTGGTAATTATATTGTCCACTTCGGAAAAAAAAATGATTTATATTTTTGAACCTTGTAAAAGAGAAATTCTTTGTCTTTACTGATCATAATTGTTTATTGGGTGTTTTTTACAAGAGTGAAATCCATGCCCCTTTTTTTTTTATTTACAACTTTTTTTTTTTGAGTGGTTGTATTTATTGATTTTATGTCTTTTGAAAAATGGAGTATTGTTTTACATTTACCTTTTTTTAAAAATTATTTTAATGTAGAGCTACATTCAGTTGTTGATAATGGAATTGAATTATTTCTTGGTGTTATTTGTATTTGATTTCACAACAGGAATGAGAGTTTTGACGATTAATCAGTGAAAACTGTTAAAGATAAAATCAATGAAGATATATGTATATATATGGAGTATGAAAATTTTTTATACATATTCATTAACAACTTCTTTGTTTTATTTGTATTTTTTAAAATTTTAAAATATCTAAACACTGATTTATTTAATTTATGTGGATCCAATGTCATTTAAATGATTTTAGACATTTGTCGTTGATTGTTCCATGTTTCTTTTTAATTGTGAATTTTGTTGTCCCTCTACGTTGATGTTCTTCACAGGTCATGACTAAGGATATACATGGGCTAAGTTAGGCCAGGCTTTGGCTTTGATAGCCTAAGCCTATGTAAAATATATAGAGCCTATACTAACCTATTAGCCTATTAAAGACTTGATCTATAGGTCTACCCTAATCTATTAAAAAAACCTAATACGACCTGTAAGGCTACCAAGTTGCAAACTAAAGTTTATAGGCCAAAACCAAATTAAAATATTAAAGATAAAAAAATTCATTCACAAAGATCACATGAAATAAATTTTAATTAACATCACACGAAATAAATTTTCATTAACATTACATGAAATAATGTTCATAAAGATCACATAAAAATGTTCATAAAAATCACATGAAAATTTCATATATGTACATATAATTTGCACTCTCTTTATTAATTTAATTTTGTATTTTAAAATTTAAATAAATATTTATTATTTATTAAAATAACATCAATCCAAAAAATTTAAGTAATTGTTTTTCGTAGTATATTTGTATAATTACGAAAAATATTTTGATATTTCATATGTCAAATTTTTTGGCCCCAGCTCATCCGTTTCTCCTATTACATATTTGTATGGTACCTGAATTTAGAACCTGTATCAATCCCCATTTACCTACTTAGGTTTAAATTGGGAGGGTTTTCCCATTTATGGGATTACCTGATTGCTATCCACCCCAATCAATTAAATTTGAGTCTTATTTCCAGAAAATAGCTTAATTTCTAATTTTAATCTCCCTTAAAAATGAAACATGTCTTTTTTAATTACTATATTTTAAATTTCAAACTCTCTTTCAATCTTAACACACATATCCAGATATCCTTATTTTAGTTTCAAATATCATCGGTATTTTAATCTATACTTATACTAAATTTTAGTGTAAAGCCTGGGATGCTTGCTAGTTTATATTAAATTATTTGGACTCTGAAAATTAAAATAATTGTTAAATATCAACAAAATGATTAAAAAAATATACTGATTAGCAAGCGATATCCTGTTGTGCTAAAATCTCAAACTATAATTTAGTGTTGAGCTGAACACACATTGAATGATTAAAGAAAGACCTTAATAAGATAAGAAACTAAGTTGTTTAAAAGTTTTCACCCAAATCCAAGATGCAATGCAGAGTCAAAAGTAAAAAGGACCACAATCAGATTGGAAAAGTGATTAGTGGGCACACTCATTTTTATATATAAACAAATGGCAGTAACTTATGGATAGTTTATAAGAATCAAGAAAACAAATGATTAACTACTTTGGGCTTTGAATGAACTAGTTATTAACAACATTTATCAATAAAATCTTGCCAATTTATTATACACATCTTTGAAAATAAAATTTAGGGGGAGAGGGATATGCACCCCTTCTAAACCTTCTTAAGCTCTGTCCCAGACAACCAGTTCAATAAACAATAGATTACTAACATAACTAGTTTAATAAGCATCAATACAATATAATCAATAATAACATGATTTTCGAACTATAACCCTGATGACAACACCGCAACTTCTAATTTGAAAGGCTACGATATTAAAAACAGATATTATAAAATAAAATAAACATTATATTATATTATATGCAAGAGATTAGATAATTGATAGGGATGCATTATGGTGTTGCTGAATAGTTGATAATTTTGAAATTGCTATTGATAAATAAGAACTACAACTGGCATTAAGCTGAGATTACAAATCTCACCTTGGCTTGTCTCAGAGAAGACGCACATAGGAACAAAGTCTTTAAACATATTCAGAGAATAAGTTTTTGGTATATTCACAGCTTCAGAGCCGGCCATCTCCATTGTAAACTGACATAATTACAAAAGTGTCATAAAATCAATGACTATCTCAGATTAACACAAGCAACAAATATTAATCAGAAGAACTTGATTATACTGTGACGAATCTAGAAGCTGAATCTTCAATACTCTTGCGCAGTGAATAAATTCGAATAGGATAATAGTACAAAACATACACAATAAAATCATTAAAATGTGGAATTGGTTTCTAAATGAAAACAATTCTCAAGTTCTGAACATATTATTAAAAATAAAATTAATTTGCAAATCAAATTCCATGTTTGGAATACTTAAAGGTGAATAGAATTCATTTTACTTAAGTAATTCACAATATTACCCGTAGTCCCTTACCTAGAACATATAAAATAGGCAAACAAATAAGGAAAAGATTGACAAATTAAATCTATTCAAATTTGAGTGAATTTTTACATAAATACATGCAATTCAAATCGAAAGGATTTGAAAAACAAATCAGTTCCTATTTTATAACCTTCCAAACGAAAGATTTCATTTACAAATCAAATCAATTCCTAAAATCTGGTGTTCCAAACACACTTTCACAGTTCTTTTTAGGTCATACATGCCATATGAAAAAAAAAAAAAAAAAACCTAGCTTCTATTTTTTGCATTTTGCGAAATTAAAATTGTAAAAGGATTGAAAACAATTAAACCTAAAAGTTCAAAAATTAAGAGAGGGACGAGCTATCCAGATTAGGTATAGATACGGATCCAAACAGCAGCTAAGTGTATTAGCATTTACCGTAGCAGCTAACAAGAAGAAAGCAAAAGCAAATGAAGTGAGGGACAAAATGGGAATTGAATTGGGGGAGAACCTGGATAGCAGAGGGATCATCTTCAGGGTGGAGAGGATCAAGGGAAAGTACAACCTTAGCAAGAGGTTGGGAAGGAGGATGATTCTGCCATGACTTAGCCACAACCAAAGGGCACTTCATCAACCACACCGATCTCTCAGCCTTCAAAGTCTCCAAGTTGCAGCTGCTACTCCCATTCTCCTCCTCCATATCTCTCTCTATCTCTCTCTGCGCCCTAAAGCATTAGGCTCGTGTCTGAGACCGACACAACCCCAAGTCAATTTAATTTGACTTGGACTTCCTGAAAAATAAAATGGTATCTTGGGCCAGTACCAGGGAACACAAGAAACCTAACTGTTCGAAACTTGTCGGCCCAAAATGTTTAACGATGTTTTATTTATTTATTATTTGCCATATACAAAATTAAAAAAAAAAAAAGTTTAACCCTGAGATCAAAGTAATACTATAAAATTTAAAAATATATGGGAAGATATTTATACTTAAAATATTTATCTCCGCAAATTTCCCTTTTTGTTATACATGATTGAAACCAAAAAGAAAAAAATGCTCATGACTTAAGAATGCACTTGAGCCTCAATCTTAATTTTTATTTTTATTTATAACAAGCCTCAATCTTAATTTAGTGAGAAAAAAAAAATTAACTAAAAACTTATAGAGCTTTAAAATATGTTTGAATGGAAAATAAATTCTAACACACGATTAAAAAGTTTGTAAGATGGTTTCTCATTTTATTACTTTTGTTTTTAAAAAAATTAAAAAAAAATCACATTAAATATGAAAAAATTGCTCCTTTAGTATCTTTAGGTGTATCTTCCTAATTAATTCCAAGCACGTTGTCTCACGAAAAAAGAAATTAAGCCACATTGCACAGAGCGCACGAATGAGCTTATTGATAGAAAATTAAATTTTGGATAAATTATATAAAACCACCTCCTAGTTTTAGTGTTTTTTAATAAGTCGACCTGTAGTTTCAATTCAATCAATTAAACTACTTCAACTTTGAAATTGTAACAATTAAACATATTTATTAATTTTAAGACCAAAATATCCTCAACCTCAACTTGTAGTTTTCACCATTGTTCCCATTGACTTGCCGGCCATCACCCATTAACTTTCGTAATTTTCCGTTGTTGCCAAGCTTCAATCACCCTCACCGAAAATATATCCGAAAAAATGTTAATCCTAATGTGTTATATTGCCAAAAAAATTTAAAGAGATAGCAACCAAATTATCTTTGAAGTTGCTTTTCTTTCTTTTTTTTAGATGGAGTTTTCAACTGGATATTGTATTATGTACTTCAGAAAAAAAATTCACTACTTACGTTGAGATAATTAAAATGCATACAAAGGAGACAAAAAATGGTGGATGAGGATGCTAAATCTGAACATGATGGAATGATCTATTTGCAATGAAAAATATTGTTGCACAATTCCCACCAATCATCATTAAACAACAAAATCCAACACCATAAGGCGGTGGCCAAAAATGGGTGGCGACAGAGGGTGGTTGTTAGTTTGCGGCGATGGTACGAGAGATGTGACCAATAATTTCATCGAAGGATAAGGACATTTTGGTCTTAAAATTATTAAATATGCTTAATTGTTATAATTTGAAAGTTGAAGAGATTTAATTGATCGAATTGAAACTACAAGGTAGCGTTTTAAAATCACTTAAATTAGGAGGTGGTTTTATATAATTTACCCTTAAATTTTTGTGTATAACAACCTTTTTTTTATGTATGGAGAATAACAACCCTTCTTTGATTCCTAAATGAGATTCATCCAAGATAAAAAGGCTGCTAATAAATGTTTGCTCGTGCTAACCTTGTAGGGATGGTACATTGCCAACCACAAGAGATTCAGAAATTTTATAAACAAATACAATTGTATTAAAGTTTGAGGAAGGATATTTTAATACCAAATTTTTTTATTACTAACTTACTACCTATCTAATCACCATTGAATCAAATACAGAGAATGCTAAAAAGTTTTTGAAAAAAAAGAAAATATTGATTCAATGGTGAGTAGATAGGTAGTGAGTTTGTAGTAAAAGATTTTAATAGTAAGAATATCCCTCCTCTTAAAATTTTACATGAAATATTTATGATATTAATATTTTCTCGTATTGTAATAAATATTTTTTATTTGTTATATATACATAAAAAAAATTTGGATTATATTTTTTCTTTTTTTCTCTTCTACTCACATGAACTGGTATGGGCCCCACACACTTTATGTTTATATAAAAGATAAATTTATCTCCTACGAGAAATATTAAACCCAATTTTTATATATAACTTCAAAAATATACGTTCCAAAGGATTTTTTTTTATTTTCTTTTAAAAACTTTCACTACAATATCGGTATAAAATGGCCCATAACATGTTATAAAAAAAATAAAAAATGCCCCATAACAGCTGTGATTATTTTTCTTTGGTTTTCCCTCGAATCTGAGGATGGAAGCTTTCTCAGTTCTCACATCTATCTTCAAAACAATGGCCACCATTTTCATTCATTAGCAACATTATCCAGACAATTTTCAAATGAAATCTAAATTGTTGTTTGCTTACGCTTCAGTTGTGCCTGACATGTAATTGTGGGTGAGAAATTTATGTGTGCCACATGAGCTAGCTAGCAGTTATGAGGGTAAAGATAAAGCCAATGGCCTAAAATCTGACTATGACTGAATGCAGCCATATTGAGGCTGACTCTGAACTGGTGGACATTGTTATCTGTATCGTAGAAAAATGTACTAGATGAATGACAGTTCCTATTTTAGCTGCTGTTAGTTTGAAAGTGCCAATTTGGTATGTAAAAATTAAAATACATTCCAAGACCAACATATGTTGTTACCCACTTACCTGGACATAATTTTGCAACTGGAATCTTCTGTTCTAGTTGACTTGCTATATAGATGGGATAAAAAATTTAAAGTAGATTTATCTATAAAGTATATAAAACAAAGCAGTAGTCTTGTCGAAGAGCGCCGTCAATGATTTGAGATTTCCCGAAAGGTTGCAAAATATCCCCTTGATCATAGAGAGTGAAAATCACATAGACGAAAAGATCGTCTTCAAGTTTGTAGAGATGGGTTAGTTTCGCGTGAGTCTCACGCGTTCCATATTTTCTATTCTGCTAGGGCACAACAATGAGTTCTATTCTTGGAAAAAATGGAGATCTACAGCAAAAGTCGATGGAGGTTCCGGGTGCCATGCGTAAGAGCATAAAACGATCGAAGGTTGGAGAGGAATTTTCCCCTGATTCATCGAATAGAGGGGCAAGTTTGGGAAACATCCAGGAGCGCATTCCGTTAGGTAAGTCGATGTCTTTCGCTGATGCTTTGCGTGCTGATAATAACTGTATGGGTGTAGAGGATTCTTGGCATGAGGAATTTGAGGAGGACAAGAGTGAACCACTGGACCCGAGTCTTGGTACCATAGATGAGTTTGGGTTCCAAACAATTTATGGAGAGGATGGGTCTGTAAGAATTAGGTGTTCTAAGGAAGCGAAAGAGAGATTAAGAAGCCCATGGAAAAATGCTATTATCGTTAAGCTGTTGGGGAAGAGAGTGGGTGTGATGTATATGAAATCTAAGCTGGGAAGCCTATGGGCTAAAGCTGGACCGATAGTGGTGGCTGATTTGGGGAATGATTTTTTCTCTGTGAAATTCTCTAGCTTGGAAGACTTAAATCTAGCGCTGACAGGAGGACCATGGATTCTAATGGGCCACTACTTGGCCATCAGAAAGTGGGAGCCGTTCTTCAACCCTCACAAAGCTAATATTCATAAGGTAGCTGCGTGGATCCGATTGCCAGGTATTCCTCAAGAATTCTGTGTAGCTCATTTTTTGAAATTAATTGGAAATATAGTAGGCAAAGTGTTGAAAGTGGACAGAACAACTTCCTTAGGGGAAAGGGGTAAATTTGCTAGATTGTGTGTGGACTTAGACCTTGCTATGCCATTGAGGGGAGAATATATATTGGAGGATGAGGTGTTTAAAGTTGAATATGAGGGCTTGTACCTTATATGTATCAAATGTGGAAAATACGAACATAATACAGATAATTGCCCTGATCTTGCCAAACCAGAGGAGGACACTGTTAACAAGGAAACAAATCAACCTGATTTGAATAACTCTCAATCAAATCAAGGGGTAGGCCCTTGGATGGTAGTGAAAAAAAAGAATTTCCATAGGAACCAACCCCCAATAAAGGATGAAAATAAAGGTGGGAGATCCTTTGGAGCGGATATCTCTAATAGTAAGAAGCATTTGTCTGCACAGGCAGCGGGTATCAATATTTTGAAGAATCCAGGGGTGGAAAATGTGATAGAGGCGAAAAAGGGGTCACTCAAGGAAAATAAGAGGAATCCTCTATCCCAGGATACTCCCAAGATCATCAATTCGAAAGCTCCTGCAGGTCAAGCAGGGACGAGTAATGCTGGAGCTAAAGTCTCATATAAACCGAAAAAGATAGAGAAGAAAAAAACATTTATTTTCTCCTCTGAAGCCAACACTTCCAGAACAAGTTCCAAGTCTCTAGAGCCCCCTTCATCCAGTAAGGCTACCAGCAAAGGTGACCTTAGATATGTTCCTATTTCCCCGTCTGGTCCTGTGGGAAGTAATGGTAAGGATATTGATCTTGGAAACACAGAAGGCGAATTATGCTCAAAAATCTCTGCTGCAAGTATCTCAAATACTGAGAGCAATTTGCCTCCCTGTGAGTTATGTGTGGTAAATGACAAAACGTTGGATATGGATACTAATATGGTTAACAGCAATCAAGGTGTTATGAGTTTGGAGAGCCATGAGAAAGTTATGGAAGATGGAATGCTCCTGGAGAAATCTTCTAGTGAAGTAGCTGTTGATAATATGGTAGAGTGTGATCAGGGACTCGGGGATCCTGGTACCAAATTAGTTATCCAATGAATTGTCTTGTTTGGAATTGTAGGGGTGCTGCCAAAAAGTCTTTATAGACATCCCTCAGAAATTTCATTAAAAAATACAAGATTGGTTTGGTTGCTATTTTAGAACCTAGGATAAGTGGTGTTACTGCCCAAAAGAAGATTAAGCAATTGGGGTTCAACAATTATGTGATAGAAGATGCAGTGGGATTCTCGGGAGGTATCTGGATGTTATGGAAAGAGGAATTTTGCAATGTAACACTTATAGAGAAATCGAGCCAATTCATTCATGTTTCATGTTCCATGAATCAGGGGTTGGAATTTTATCTTACTGTGGTTTATGCCAATCCTAGAGAGGATGTTCGTGAGGAGCTATGGATGGATATAAAAAGAATTAGCAGCAGTCTAGTTGGTCCCTGGGTTATGATGGGAGATTTTAATGAGATTGCCTCCTACAAGGAAAAGAAAGGGGGTGCTCCTGTTAATCTTCTCAGGTGCCATAAGTTTTCATCGTTCCTTAATGACTGTAACATGATAGATATGGGTTGTAAAGGATCTCACTTTACTTGGAAGGGGCCAAAGTGGCTGCATCTGGATAGTGTTCAAAAGGTTGGACCGTGTGTGTGCTAATGCTATTTGGAGAACAACTTTTGAAGATGCTACAGTTAGAAGTCTTCCTCGGTTGAATTCAGACCATAACCCGCTCATGCTCTCTCTTTTCCCAAACAATAAGGATTGGAGAGAAAGACCGTTTAGGTTTCTGGCTAGCTGGCAGGAGCATGTTACTTTCCCCCATTTTCTTAAATTTGTGTGGAAACCGAATCTAAACATCAGGATTAGTTTGAGCAATCTGGTCCCTTCCCTTAGATCGTGGAATAAGAGGGTTTTCGGGTGTATCCAAAAGAGGAAAGAATATCTTCTCAAAAAGATTGAGGATAACCAAAATAACTATGCCACTGATATGGATTGTGTCCAATCTGAGTTAGATTTAGCCCTCCAATGTGAACTCAATAAGGTTATGGATCATGAGGAAACGTTATGGTTTCAGAAAGCTAGATGCAAGTGGATTGCAGATGGGGACCGTAACACTACTTTTTACCATACTACTACTGTCATAAGGAGAGCCAGAAACAGGATTAGTGAATTAAAGAATGATCAGGGTCAAATGGTGACAGAAGAAAGTGATTTAATTTTGCTGATCCATTCGTTTTTCAAGAATATATTTTCAGAGGAAGATTTTTGTAGACCTTGGTTCACTACTACTCATAACTGGCCAGTTTTGGAGGAATCAGATATAAAGGATATGCAAGATCCCATAACAGATTCTCTTATCAGAGAGGTTTTTTTTGCTATGAATAGCCTTAAAGCTCCTGGTCCAGATGGGTTTCCTGCTCTCTTTTTCCAAAAGAATTGGGAATTATTGAGACTTCAAGTTATTGATTGTGTTAAACAGGTTTGGAATAGGCCTGAGTTGGTGAAAGAGCTAAATAAAACGCATCTTGTGCTTATTCCTAAGGTGGCTAAACCCGAAAAAATTAACCAATTCCGGCCAATTGCTCTTTGCTCTGTTATCTACAAAGGAATCAGCAAGCTAATTGTGGGAAAGCTGAAGCCTGTTCTAGACAAGTTAATTTCGCCCCAACAAGTTAGCTTTGTCCCCAACAGACAGATTCAAGACAATATAATCATTGCCCAGGAGATGGTCCATTCAATGAGTAGAATGAAGGGGAAGAGGGGTTTTTTTGCTATAAAGATTGATCTTGAGAAAGCATATGACCGGATGTCCTGGAAATTCATCCATACAATGTTATCTAAGGCGAACTTTCCAGTATCTTTGGTTAATTTAATTATGCAGTGTATCTCCTCATCTGAGCTGGAAATCCTTTGGAATGGAACTCAAGCTGGTAGTATTTCCCCTAGCAGAGGGTTAAGACAGGGTGATCCATTATCTCCCTATATCTTTGTCCTTTGTATGGAAAAGCTTTCCCATTTGATTACGGACTCCTTGGAGAAGAAGGAATGGAAGCCAATGAAAGCTGGGAAAGGTGGTCCATCTATATCCCATCTCTTATTTGCAGATGATCTGATGTTATTTGGAGAAGCTAATACTGATCAAATTAAGATTATGATGAGCTGTCTTAACAAATTTGACAGCATGTCTGGGCAAAAGGTGAGCTTCCAAAAGTCCAGCATATTTTTCTCTAAAAATGTTACTCAGGATGTGGTGAATGCCATTGTGGAGATTAGTGGTTTTACCCATACTAAGAATCTGGGAAGATATCTTGGTTATAAGATGAAGCATGGCCGTGTTAGCAAATTGCACTATGGAGAATTAATGGACAGGGTCAATAATAGGCTCCAAGGTTGGAAAAAGCAGTGTTTGTCAATGGCTGGAAGGATTACTTTAGCTAAATCTGTTATTTCAACTATCCCTATGTTCCACATGCAAAGTAGTCTTCTTCCTAAGGGAATTTGTGATGATATTGAAAAGTTACAAAGGAATTTCATATGGGGAGATTCTGATAATAAAAGGAAGTTTCATGCGATTGGCTGGGATTGTCTTAAGTTGGCGAAAGATCAAGGTGGCTTAGGAATCATAGATCTCAGAAAGCAGAATGAAGCTTTTCTCCAAAAGTGTGCCTGGAAGATTACTCAATGTCCTTTGCAGTCCTGGGTTCAGGTTCTTGTTGCTAAATACAGTAGGAAAAAGGATTTGATGAAAGAGGTGAGTTGTAAGACTTATGATTCTCACTTTTGGAAAAGCCTGTGCAAAATATGGCCGAAAATGCTCAATAACACTGTTTGGCAGATTGGTAATGGGCGAAAGATTAAATTCTGGAAAGATGACTGGTTGGGAAGCAACAACAATCTCATATCTCTCACAACAACCCCTCCTGAAGATGAAGATTCTGATTTGATAATTAAGCATAGCAATTTTTGCTCAGAGGAGGGTTGGAATATGCAATTTCTTCTAAGTCATTTTGATCAAAATATTGTTAACAGGATCTTAGCAATTCCTTATCCTGAGGATGGGGTAGGAGAGGATATAATAGTGTGGAAAAATTGGAACCCGAATAGCTCTATTGTTAAAATGGCTTATTGCAGTCAGACAGCTTCAAGTTCTGTTCCTATAAACAACTGCTGGAACCGGGTTTGGAAGTGGAAAGGGCAAGAGAGAATCAAGATTCTCTTGTGGAAGATGCTACATGGAAGAATGTTGACAAAAGATAGAGTTGCTAATTGGAGTGGGGGGTCAAACAGGTGTCATTTATGCCCAGATCAGGTGGAGGAGTGCCTTCATGTGTTCAGGGACTGTTTTATGGCTAAAAAGGTTTGGCTTTTACCTATGTTTCATCCTCTTCCTCACGGATTTTTCAATCCTATTTCATTTAAGGATTGGTTATGCCTTAATCTGAATGTAAAATCTTGCACTGGAAAGGATTGGAGAGATGTTTTCTTTATAATCTGCAACTCTCTTTGGATTTGGAGGAACAAAGAAATTCATGAAGATGGTTACAAGAGACCTGAGGACCCTTCAATTCCTCTAGCTGCCCAAATAGAGGAAATCAGAAATAGTCTTGTTCATAGGGTCAGAGAGGTTATTAGCATTCCGGTTCCCATCAAGTCGGAGAAATGGACAGCTCCTAATCATGGTTTTTTCAAAATGAATGTGGATGGTGCTGTGAATGGGGAGAGGGCTGCCTGTGGTGGACTTATAAGGGGTAGAAATGGAGACTGGATTGGTGGGTTTTCGGTCTTCTTAGGCTCATGCTCCCCCTTAATGGCTGAATTATGGGCTGTTTATCACGGCCTTGTTTTTGCTTGGAACCATAATTGGAAACATATTATTTTGGAATCAGATTCTTCTCAAGCTTTAAGCTTACTTACCCTTAGGGGTAATGACACTCGAAAGCTATCATTAGTAGCTAAGATTCGAGTTTTACTTCAAAAGGAATGGATTGTTCAGTTAAATGGTATCTCTAGGAAGGCTAACATGTGTGCTGATTGGATTGCGAAAAAAGCCTTGGATGACTCCCTTGGTCTCTCTTCAATCTCTTCTCCTCATTGGGCTCTCCTAAATCTGCTAGCTGCGGATATTCTGGATCCGGGGCGGGACACTGCTGCTAATTAGGATGCTGTGCTATCCTCGGGAGTTTAGTTTTTAGTGTTTCTTTTAGTTTATTTTCTGCATCGTTTTTCCTTGTTCTGGTTTCTGTCTTTTGTTGGGGGTGTTTTAGCCCCTGTTGATTACCAAAAAAAAAATATATATAAAACAAAGCAATATTTATCTTTAATTTAATTTAAAATACATCACAATCTTAACTTATTAAAATTTTGAAATCATACAGCTTTTATCTACAGTTGATTTTTTTTTATAAATAAAATCCGCATAGATATGTTGTGAGATGCGTGATTGCCTATCCTTGTTTAAGTTTTGGTGGCATTCATGACTTTTTCTCTCATTTCTTGTTTTTTCTTCCTTATTTAAGATAATAAAGACATTCAGACGGTTGCTTTAATTCTAACACGCAACTTTAATTTATAGGAATTCGTGTTGCCTGTATTGTCTTTTTCTTATCGAACTTATAAAATTTTATTTTATTATTAACAATGTGTTGATTTATTAATTAAAAGTTTGACATGTTAAATTTATTAAATAATATTATAGCACATCATTAAATGATAGTATATATTTTGATATTAATAATATATTCAAATTATAAATATTAAGTTACATTTTAGTTTACAAACAAAATTTTAATACGATATTATGTAAATTTAAAAATAAATATAATTATGCAAAAAATCAAATAAATTCATTTAATACAAGTAAAATATATGTGTAAGTGAAGTATTTGATCAAAACTATTTACGTCTGGGTTGCTCATGTGATTCTTCTCTGCACAAATAGTTCCCAAATGATTTGATGCAGCTTTGAATAGGAGCAACTTTAACCCGTCGGTCTTCATTGAAACAAGATGGGAAGTGTACCGCAAAACATTTCGACAATCAAGTCAGATTTGGTTCAAGCAAGTTTATTCATGTAGAAGAAGATGTGTGCCTTTAGGTTAACACATGCGTATTTATAGTGTAGAGATGAGTAACTTTGTGGAGAGATCCTCTCCAAGTTGGTTGTAGGTTGTGATGCGGCAAGTATCTCCAATTGGTTTTTGTGGGTGGCTTTGTTATAAACTTTGCATAAATGTCTTGGAGGAGTAGTTTGCTTGGCGGTTAAGTTTATTGAGGAACTTGCTGAGATGCAATAGTAATTGTAGCATTTAATATTGCTAAGATGCAACCTTTGTTGACTAAAATTTCTTTCCTTAATAGTGAAGGATTTTAGTATGAGCCTCATATTAATATTCCAGATCAGAAACCTCTCAGCTTTTTGTTTATGCTGAAGGTATGAGTAGCGAGATGTATAAGTCTGTAGGGTGATTTGTTTATGCATTAACTTGACAGATTTTGTGCTTTTATTTTGCACTATACTCTTTACTTTGCTAGTGCTTCAAAGTTCCACAACAATATGCTCTTTACTTTGCTAGTGCTTCAAAGTTTCACAACAATATTTGTACCCTACACCATGCACATTTTATAATTCATATATTTTCATACCTTGATATTTTGCATGCTCTTGCTTTTTATGTCGCTTGTGTGAGTTTTGATGTCGCTTTTGGGCAAGATGGCTGTAAGTCTTTTGGGATCTTGCCATTCGGGATTTTGATGTCACATATTTGACGTCGCTTCATGCGAACTTAGGGTTTTAACCATTATAAGGTTTTACCCTAAAGCCTTCAACTTGAGTTTTTAGCCTTTCAGGCGTTACACTCAAGCACTATTATGAGGGTTCAGGTGCCTGCATACCAGATTTTTGTCATCTTGAGTTTAAGCCTTTTAGGCGTTACCCTCAAGTGTCTACAAGTCTAACTTTAAGAGATTTAGGCACTTTTAGCAAGTTGTAGACAACGTTCATATCTCATTTGTTCAGTGAAATCTGCAACTTTCACGGATCTCAAAGAATAATGTCATATCATTAAGATGACAAGTTCAGTGAGATTAGTTCAAATCATTTCTAGATAATTTCATAATAACTTTGCAAATATCAAGTATAATAGTTTCGAAGTTTATCTGCATTCCATACAAGTTTCATGTCTACGCCCTTAATGTTTTATTGATCCTTGCAATCTCTTATGGATTTCACAACAGAGACATTAAGGATAAGTTTAAGATAATTCAAGATAAGTCATATATAACTTTGTAGATATTTAATTATAAAACTTGTGAAGTTTATTCATGATTTCACACCAGACAAGACTCATATCTTCGCCTTCTCACATGGTCAGCCTATATGTAAATGGTTCTGATCATTGACTCTGTCTGTGGGAAATAGTCCTCAAATGATTTGGTGCAACTATAAACCATGGGTCTTCAATGGAATAAGATGAGGGATGTACCTGTAAGATACTCTGATGCTCAAATCAAATTTGATTCAAGCAGGTTTATTCATATAGAAGAAGATGTGTGCCTTTGGGTTAACGCGCATATTTTTTATGGAGAGATGAGCAGCTTTGTGGAGATATGTTCTTCAAGTTGGTTGCAGGTTGTGAGACAATAAGTCTCTCTAGTTGATTTTTGTGGGTGACTTTATGATAAGTTTTGCAGAAATATCTTCACAATAACATTCATTAAGGAGTTTTTTTGATATACAACAAGTGTAACATTTAATATTGCCGAGACGCGGTGTTTGTTAACTAAAAAGTCTTTAAAATTTAGTATCAGCCTTATATTAATGTTTCATATCAGGTCCAATTAACATACAATTGTGAAATATTGCGCCATATGCGCCTAAATGTTAATTTTTTTTTTTATCGAGTTTATTCTTGCATTACCCTATTACCAAGTATATATTGAAATATAAAAATGTCAGTATACTGGTATTAGAAATTTGGGAAGCATAAATAGATTTCTACGTAATTGAATGTGCATGTTAAACTTTATTTCTAAACATTGACATTAATTAAATCACATCATTTTATGTTCCAGAAAAAAAATCACTTCATTTACAGTAGAAAGATACATGAGTACAGTTGTATGCATTAATGTATAATATTTCTTATTCCCCGTGGGGAAAGAACTCTGAAATTGTAAAAAAAAGTAAAAAAAAAATGTTATCCTTCGTTCAAAAGATATCATAGCATGTAATTTTTTTTTTTTAACCATCAAGTGAATTAATTATTAAAGAATTATTTTAATGGGAGGGGTTATACTTACTACCTCCTAAGTTTACTACTCTTACTACCAAATTATCCACTGTTAGATGAATTTTGAATCTGATGGCTCATATTTACGAGTTATAATCCTTACTTTTTCCTCCCTCTCTCCCCCTTCTCTCTCTCTTTCTATCTCTAGGTCTCTGGAAACTGCACACTCTCCTCTCTTCGTCGTTCTTTCTCTTCCAGTTCCAATCATCGTTGCTTTTCTTTCTTTCTTTAAATTTCTTTTGTCACCACCATCTTCCGTTGCGGAACCATTCTGACCTTCCCCTTCTTCATGAACGTGAACCCTAATGTCATGGCTCTCCACGATTCAAAGTCTTTCTCACACCTCTTCGATACTTCCACCTTTCAGAACAAAATTACCATGTCTAAATTATAGTTTAGAATCATTATAAATACAAAATTTTCGTATGAATGTTTTAGTTTTTGTTACCTGTTTTAGTTTCCCAACCAAAGCCAATGATGAATATTTCATTTCTGTTGCCTATTTTAGTTCTAGATTTTGTTGTTTAACTTCTATTTATTTTTGGATATATGAGTTTGAGAAAGTCATACTTGCCAAACCTGAACGTGCCTGCACAGAACTGATGAATTCTGTCAAGGATCGTGTCTGTCAAACATAAATTTGGTCCTCATCTGCATTGCCAACATATTCAGCAACTTCATATTTTACAATAGGGCAACTATATTGGACATCAAAGAAACAATTCAAGCTGGATGTGGTTATGACCCTGAAAGAGGTAACATGGCTTAATTTTAATTGCATGTAGTGATAGGAGATTAATGTATGTTTTATAGATTTTTATCTTCTATTGATAAATGGGGATTGCATTCATGCAGGGAATTTCAATGTTGCTAAGCACATCCAAGCTGAAGAAAGGAAAGCTTTGAAGGCTACTAGCCATGTTCTAATGGGGCTTGCTTTGATCATATTGGGGGCCGCTCCATTGTTCAGATTTTTACACAATATCACATTGATAAGAATAATTTGTGTTTATTAGTTTGATGTGTACTAAAATTCCTGATATGACGGCTCATATAAGTGAACCGATTATAAGTTATGGAGTTGTAGTGTGTCTCTGGATCACATTTATCATATATAACTTTCTAGTATGCTAAGGCCTAATGGCATAACAAACTGAGAATTACATCAATTTTTTGTTAAGTTACACCTAGTTATTTAGATTTTGCAAGTTGCTCCATTTTGATCTCTTGCTTTCAGTTGCTTCAATGTCACAGTTATAGTTTCTAAAGTATTACAATTTAAATCTATACATCAGGTCAAAATCATGCATTTAGAAATATAGGAGACTCAAATTGTAAATAAACTATGAAATTTTTTGTGTTAGCCAAATGATCTTATTGTCTAATGATATAATGCTTTCTTAAATAATAATATAGTTTAATTCCATTGAATCTTAATGGTCATACATAGCACAACATTTTGTCGAGAGTAACTCTTTTGACAAAAAATGAAATATTATTGTGGTTGAGGCTAGTGGGGTTATTCAAGTTCGACATTAAAACAAGAGCAGTATATCAGATCAATCAAATGATAAAAGTAGAACAGATCCACGACAGTGATTTTGCATACATAAAAGAAGCTGGATCTAAACCAGGATACAAAAAAAAAAAAACCAAATTGTACGAAACAAGAACCATAAGATGTTGCTTGCATTTTCAATGCAGATCCAAATACTATGTCATATTCATAATATGCTATATCAAAAAGTATAGCATCTTCTTTTGCGGTTACAAGTTGCAGAAGGTGTAGCAGGTTGAACTGTTAGACGGTCATTAGCATCTTCTTCATCCTGGGATCCAGATGAGGACTCCTCTTGGTTCGTGCTCAAGAGTTCTGGACAAGGAGCTCTATATGCATGTTCACCCTCAAGTGCATCTAAATATTCATGCTTGCCATTAGTTGCTGGCTCAGAAAATATTGTGCATGGCTCCTTACCACTGCTTTTTACAGTCTCAGCATCAGGATGTTTCTGTAATTTCAAAAGAGTTAATCAAGTAATTTCAAAAACATATTTTTCATATAAAGCATCCATGAATTTTTAAACTCATTTTTAAGGGAAGACCAAATTGACCATATGGTCAAAAAATTTCTCCTTTACATGTCCTGTATGACCCATATTCTGGAGGAATAATCCACTCCATTCTTTTAAGTAATCAGTATGTTGTTGAGTGCCTTCCAATATTGATTCCTTCAGCTATTCAGAAGAGGGAGAAGACACAAACAAACAAGAATGGCAAATGAAAATGTATTAATTTCAAAGGGAGATGCAAAGCAAAAAGGAAATTTCCAAAAGAAAAATACACTTCTATCATCTGCTCTAAATGACATTTACCAGTGCCAGAATTTTCAGATTTGATAATGGTATCTGATTCAAATATAACCCAGAAAAAAGGATTTATCTCAATTAGCATAACAATAAAGTCCTCATCATCTTCCATATTGACCTTCGTTGAAATAAACAAGTGACTATTATATAGTCAAAACCTATGGGATATAACCAAAAAAAGAAAGAAAAAAACACAGCATGAAGAGAATACTGCTTTCAGATTGTTTGGTACTAATGGGTCAACTAGGGGGCTAAGTAAACTAATGACCAGAACAAGCTAAGGATACAGTCCACTCTTCAGTGCACAAAATATTTCATGATTTCAAACTATTTTGGGCCAACAACCACAGCATGATAAGAGCAATAACAAATAATTTTAATAAATTTCACCCCATGACAGAAACACTCTTTGGTTGATTATTAGCAATCAGCTTTAACCAGCCTTGATCTGGGTAGGTGCCTTATATTCATCAAGTTCATGGAGTCCCATCCATTTCTTCTCAGCGCTTTCTATTCTCTTCTGCTTTAGGGATTTTTTATGTATAATAATTTGATTATTTTATAAAAAAAAATTGGGAGCATAAACCCCATCAATCAGCAACAAATTCAATGTGCATAAGACCCTAGCCTTCAATAAAGACTTTGACAAACTTAAAAGGCATAAACAGGACATAACAACATATCAGGAACAAAACTTACCTGCGGCGTGACGCTCGCCGGCATGCATTGCGGTGAAAATGAGTTTTTCGCCAGTCTTTGCTGCTCCCGGCCGCCGAATGAAAAGGTGCGAGAAAGACTTCGAATCGTGGAGAGCCATGACATTAGGGTTCACGTTCATGAAGAAGGGGAAGGTCAGAATGGTTCCGCAAGGGACGATGGTGGTGACAAAAGAAATTTAAAGAAAGAAAGAAAAGCAACGATGATTGGAACCGGAAGAGAAAGAACGACAAAGAGAGGAGCGAGTGTGCAGTTTCCCGAGACCTAGAGAGAGAAGGGGGATGAGTGAGGAAAAAATAAGGATTATATCCGGTAAATATGAACCATTAGATTCAAGATTCATCTAACGGTGGATAATTTGGTAGTAAGGGTAGTAAACTTTGGAGGTAGTAAGTATAACCCCTCCCTATTTTAATTTAATTAATGAACTGGAATTCAAATTTTAAAAAACTTGGTGAAAAAGGTTGTCATATGTAATTTTACTTAACTCAAATCAAACTAGTGGAATAATTAATGAAATAATAGATTATATATAAAAATTTCCCCTGTTTATGTTAAAATTGGAAAAATATTTAAATTATTCTAATAATATAGATGCTTATTATCTATTTTGTCATATCTTTCATAAAAACAAGAAAAAGGATGCGTTGAGTTTGATTTTAAATATGAAAAAATCACAAGAAAAAGCGTGAACAGAAGAGGGCCACGTGGTACTTATTAGCTGATGAGTGCACTTGTAAGTTGAAGAACTTGACCCAATAATAGAGAAACACGTGTCGAGATCGTATTAGCTACAGCGTTGATAAAATCTCCCAAAGTATCCGATGCATTTTCTCACTCATCCTTTCCCTTCCTCCAATGGCTACCTACTCACTCTTGGTCTTGGCTCTTCTTCTCGTTTCCGCCGCCGTTACAACCACCGTGTACTCCGAGCGGATCGACGATGAAGAAGACCTTCTGATCCGTCAAGTGGTGTCGGACGTCGAGGATCACTTGCTCAACGCCGAGCACCACTTCTCCACCTTTAAGACCAAGTTTGGCAAGACCTACGCTACAAAGGAGGAGCACGATTATCGATTCGGAATCTTCAAGAAGAACTTGATCCGAGCCAAGTCGCACCAGAAGCTAGATCCCTCCGCCGTCCACGGCGTCACCAAGTTCTCCGATCTTACTCCGTCGGAATTCCACCGCCAGTTCCTTGGCCTTAAGCCTCTTCGTCTTCCCTTGGATGCTAAAAAGGCTCCGATCCTCCCTACTAACGATCTCCCAACCGATTTCGATTGGCGCGATCGTGGAGCCGTAACTGGCGTGAAGAATCAGGGTTCATGTGGATCGTGTTGGGCGTTTAGCACCACAGGAGCGTTGGAAGGAGCTCATTTTCTAGCGACTGGCGAGCTAGTGAGCCTTAGTGAGCAACAACTTGTGGATTGCGATCACGAGGTTCGTCTTTCCTCTCTTGATGTATTGAGAGTTCCTTCTCCTATATTTTTATCTCTATAGCCTGACTTTGTATATGATTCAACCATTAGATTTTGCTGAGAAATTATTGAAGTATGTGTCACTTGAGATTGCTGATTCTGTTGATAAATTCACCTGTTGTCCTTTATACGCTTACAAACTTATGGTATAATTGCTATGTATGGTTAATCACATGGTTCGATCGTTGTATTGATATTTAATTATTTACTGAAGACATTATGTACTAATGAATGCTCTCTTTTTGAGAAATTGAACATAAGTCTCATAGGAAAGGTGGTAAATTTATCACCGGCATGATCTGGTGTAGCGTTTGCAAAAACATCATGAATTAACATCTATAAATTATTTCCCAGTGTGATCCAGAAGATAAAAGATCATGTGACTCAGGCTGCAATGGTGGGTTGATGACCTCCGCATTCGAGTACACAATCAAGGCTGGTGGACTTGTGCGGGAAGAGGATTATCCTTACACTGGAAGAGATGGTACCTGCAAATTTGACAAAAGCAAAATTGCTGCTTCCGTATCTAATTTCAGTGTGGTTTCCCTCGATGAAGATCAAATTGCTGCAAATCTGGTGAAGAATGGCCCTCTAGCAGGTAGCTTATTTTTTCTGTGGTCTACCCCCTACCCTTTCCCCCAAAGGATTTTTAAGAAATGTCTACAGGATTCACTGATCGTCCCATGTTTTTTTTTTCTTTTTCAAAGAACAAAGTATATTGAATTGCCAATTAGAGAAATACTGACTTTTGCTTTGTATGGAACAGTTGGTATCAATGCAGTTTTTATGCAGACTTATATAGGTGGCGTCTCATGCCCATACATCTGCGGCAAGCATTTGGATCATGGGGTTCTTCTGGTGGGCTATGGTGCTGGTGCTTATGCTCCCATTAGGTTTAAGGAAAAGCCTTACTGGATCATAAAGAATTCATGGGGGCAGAGCTGGGGAGAGGAAGGATATTACAAGATATGCAGAGGTCGCAATGTATGTGGGGTGGATTCCATGGTCTCAACCGTAGCTGCTATAGATATATCTAACCATTAAATACGAGGATAACTTATCGTGATTGTGGTACCAGACTATGGGAGTTTATGTAAATAACTTGTGTAATGCACTGTTATGGAGAAAGATACTGCTACTCTTATGTATTATGTAATTTTCTATGCTAGCTAGTCTTGCTACAAATTATTATCCATTGTAGCTATGTCAAGTAACGTGAATGAAAATAATTTGTCTTGTTCCAAATAATATTGACTTCTACTATACGAATTTTTTTTCAATACATCATATACCCATTGCGGTACTTTTTTTTTTTTAAATAGGGGGATTATTTTTTCATTTTATTTCCTATTTTTTTATTTTTTTTTATTCTTGCTAAATCTCAAACCTTAGGTAATGGTGTACCTTAACTAAGGTTTTCTCCTACTATACAGCCCAGTGAAATTTTAGTAAAGGAGATCAGTTAAGAATCCGGAGAGCTAATAATGGAATGTCTCGTGATGTTAATGATAAATTGTCTACCGCAGTAATTTGGCATGACAATATCGTCTGAAAACAATTTGAATTGGCGAGACAAAACAGTTATGTAGTAAAAAACGAGAACAAATTTTACACTATACACAACTAAGGTGTCATATACATTCAATGCCTTCGGTACAACGGAAACCCCTCAAATTGTAGTTACTGATTAGGATCAGCCAAAGCAGACTACCTTCCTCCTATACTGCAGGTTTTTGAGTTGTGACTACAAATTTACTGGCTAACAAATCGGAAAGATAGGTGTTCCATTGTTTCAGAGCTCTTATTCTAGCAGACATTTGACAAAATGAATACATGATATAATTACATACTAGGTGGCATGCAGGGATAGCTTCATATACAAGACATGCCAGGTTCTTTAGGCTAAATTGACATATTTCTATTTATACATGCCATCTGGTATTTGGCAACTAAAGTTCACCCTCATCAGCAAGTAATGTAAATGAAAATGGGAAGAACTTGTAACCATCTCCCTCATAAAATTTGTTCTGAAATTCTACCCAGTGAAGTCTCAAAGCATGCAAAAAAGCACTTAGAGTTTCCATTACCAGTAACACACCAACAGTTGCACATATAAAAACTATAATGCCGACAATTAGAACAATGGTGTTGTTAAACCTGCACCAGTCACACAAATAAAGGATTTTTAAAACGACAAGAACTTTCTTAATGGTACACCGCTTGCATAACACAACTAAAAGAACTTACCCCCAAGCCAGAAGTAGAACTTTGTCATAAAAAACACTTGATAACTCTGAATGAGCTAAACTGAACAAGACCAAAAACCAAAATAGAAATTAAAATGAAACGGTATGATGCATTTCTAATACGAAAGATATAACTTCAAGGCTCGTCCATACAAGGTAGCACCAAACATCTAGTGGAACAAGTAACCGCAACTAATGCAAGTGCGACAATATACCATACACGTTTTTATGTCATTTGACTACTCTGAATAGAAATCCAAACAACCAACCCTTGAAAGAAAAAAAAATGAAATAAAAGGCATAATCCTGAAACTTGCCGAGGACAAGATATCAGTGTCAAGGTTTCTTCTTCAAGCTTATGATCATTCTGTAGTAAACGGTATTAGGCGTACATGTTAATGCTGGCAATGTATGGATATGAGGATCTAACCAAGATGAAAAAGTGCTTCCGGTTGGGTTTACTAACGGGTAAGTGGCTAGACATAGGTTTTGCTGTGTCTTTCGTGGTTTGTTTCATGATGCAATGCCTAAATTTGCTAGATTCAGCAACTAGCCAACCACAAATGATTTGATCCTATCAAACCTAGTTACAATGCATTCGTTTCATGAGGTCACTAGAGTCATTGTTAGATAATAAGATAATGGTTTCTAGCCACACATCTAATTTTCGAATATGTTCCTTCTACACACGAATTCATTTTGTTGAGTTTTCTTTCATTCCCAAGGACTTAACAGGATCCTAAAGTCCACTGGACCTTCACTGATTCATAGTTCGTGCCACCCATGCATTGCAATTTCTCAAAGCCTAAAATGTATTCCAAACTGAGCCATCACCTACCATACTTGAAGGGGGAAACAGCATGCCCATATCCATGTTGAATTTTAATTCATTGTAACCAAAACTCACACAATGGCATAAAAAACATTCAACTATCTACCTGAGCGCCCATAAACGTAGATACGAAGCTGTATTAGACACAGCTCCAAGCACAAATTCTATTGTATGTATAAGTTGGTGCACGAAAACCTCGCTGAACTCAAATTCCTCATGGTCAGGGGGAATACTATGTGACTCTGATTCAAGAGGGTCATCCGTGTAGTGGAGCAAAGAGTAAGATTGACCTTGATGCCTCTGAGGAAGCATGGTTGTAAAAATTAGAATAGTGTTTAATAAGAATAAATAAATAAATCAAAAGAATAGTTTAGAGTATACTTCTTGATGTTGCTTCTTCAGAAGAAAGGGCTTTGGTAACAACATCCATGGTACTGCGACAAGTGCCAACAGTAGCAATGCAAGCTAAAGCAATAAAACAATGGCCAGTTCAGATGTGGCATCTGTTCAATATCACTAAACAAAAAAAGAAAAAAAAATGTATCCAAATCAAAGTTGAAAATTCTTACTTGAAGGAACTTTTGGCCACCAAAGAGCTGGTTTTCACCCAAATCATCAGTTGGACTTAGGAACATGTATATCATCACATGATACAGGTCAGCCTGTGATCCAGTGCACCATTTTACAACTATGAGGAGTGAAAGGTAGCCAAACAGGCTGTTTAAGAATATTATTTGGGGAACAAACTGGTACCTGAAGCAACATCGGTAAATCAAACAGCGAACACTACAAAGATAAACAACAGACCACATTCAACTAATGCTGTTTTTGGCTATTACCAGATATTTATGTTGTTTCCAAAGTATTTTGCATTATAGTAACTCAATAGGATTCCAAGATTCATCTGTGATACTCCCAGTAGAATTGACATCTTCATCTTCATAGAGTTAAGAAATGGCAGTTCACTCCGAGTACCATGCCATTTGGGATCCAGACCAAATGGGTAAGTGTCACGCACTTTTATTAAACCTGTTGTAGAAGCATCCCTGAAAAGTAATAATAATAATAAATACTAGGCATATATATAATGTGACCAATTAGCATAACAGAAAATTAATGTCGAATAAATTTTATTCATAACCACCTGCATGAAGGATTACGGCATGCATAGGCAGATGGTCCAAATAGTTCAAATGGAACAGAGAAGAATTCATTGTATATCAATCCCGTGTAGATTGAGAAGAGTGCCATCATCATAATAATATAGCGTCCACCAAAAGCCATTTCTAATATGTCTCCAAGTTTCTGTCATTAACAACATCAACAAAACCGATGCTGGCATAAAAAAGGAGAAAATATTCAGATTGAACACAAAACCCCATGAGCTAAGTACCTGACAAGATAACTTTTTCTCTCTTATTATGAAATACAAAGCCGCCAGTAATAAGCATATGCCATGCCCCCAGTCACCAAACATTACAGCAAAAAGGAATGGAAACGTGATGATTGTGTATACACCGGGATTTACTTCCTGGTACTTGGAAACTCTGTCAAGTATTAACAATTTTATTTGAGTTCTAGGCAGACAATCAATTCATCAAGATGCAACCAAGAAACTCGGTGGAAATAGAATGTAAAATCCACGGTTACAAGTTGTACGATAAGCCTTAAAACTAAAGGGATGCAGAAAGAGTACAAGAAAAGTATTCTATCCTTCAGTGTAAGGATACAAACAACTTCAAAAGTCTCAATTATTAGATTTTTGTGACATGATAATTGCGACCTAACAAATTCAACAATATTAAATATTATTAGATTGAACTAAAAGCAAGTATGTATCTTAATTACATAAAATCCGCATGCTATCACTCTCGGTTATGTAGGAATTGAAAACCTACATTTGACATTGGTGCAAGACTTGACACACTTACACTAGTCAACACTGTTTTTCAAAACTTTATTCTAAAATATCAATTCAACCCAAAAACTTAAGATGATAGGTTTGTTTAACACACTCCCTTGTAGAAGAACTCATTAAACTTGAGGAGTGGACAATACATCAGACCCCGCCTACGGTCTACATCTACTAAGAAACTCTACAATATTTAATTATTTATTAATAGAATATCGAACTCATAACTACTTAGTCACTGAGACTCTATATCATATAAAGCAACCAATTTAACCTCAAAACTTAAATTTAAAATGCATAATTGGAGTAGAAAATAATGTTGGATTAATATGAAAATTTTACGAACATGATACAAATTTTTCATCTACTAAAGAGATCTTTATGAGTATATGATGGGCCTCTCAAACTCGTATGACAAAGTTTACAAGCGCAGGGCCATGGGAGTGGAGCTAATGACAACCCAAAGTTAGTTACTAATATAGACATGTGGCAAGCTATTAATGGAGAAGGGAATATTGGGGTGAGTGGTATTGAAGATTCAGAAGTATAAGTTAGTTAGTGGAAGGAGAATAGGGGTGAAGAATGTTGTAATGAGGTGTTGGTAATGGCACTGGGCAGGGGTAGTCTCAGTTGCTGTGAAGGTCTATGAGTCCATTGTAATTCCTCTTCCAATAAGATAGTTGATTGGGAGGAAGGTGTCTCTTTCATTAATTTTTATGAGTTGTATTCACTGTTAATGTATATGACTATGTTTTTCCTTTAATCAAAGTGAAATCGATAATCTCTCTTTCTTAATTCGTTATTTCTTCTGCTAATTATCGGTACCAACATTTTAGTATCAAAGCGTTCACGATCTCTGGGCGTTGCATGGTACGAACGTGAATGGAGAATCGACTTGAAGAAAAAAAGCGCAGGTTAGAAGGAATGGAGAACCGATTGGGTGGAGTGGAAGTGGAGGTCCGACAGTTGAGGGAGGCTTTCACGGAGTTCTTGAATCGGTTGGACAACCGGGGAGGTGGTGCAGGAAGAGTTCGGAGGACCGGTGAGCCAGAAAGAGAGCTGGGAAATGGTGGAACTGCAAGTGGATTGACTTGGAGAGATGAAGAGAGGATGCGTCGGGTGGAAGTTCCGTATTTCACCCATGACGACCCTTACGGATGGATTTTTTGAGTCGAACGTTATTTACACGTTATAATAGACACATTTTTTTTTTCAAGAATAAAAAATAAAAAATAACGTGCCCTCAATAAGCTAGTAAATGTAATACAAGTTATTTTCATTTTCTTTAGTCATTCGCAGCTATAATATATTCCAACTTCACATGAAAATTAAAAGTTAAACTGAGAACAGGACACATATACCATGCAATGCATCATCACGTTGGATTAAATTTTCAGGCGTGAATTTTTATGATTAAAAATGCAAGTTTGATCAAAATTACCTGCTTGGGAGTTTCTTTTTTTAGAAAAAAAAATGCTAAATTTTGGAATGAACATGCGAAGCTCTGGAACTTACCCATAGGCATCTACAATCTCTTGAAAGGAAGAAGTAAACTTGTTAGTGCAAAAATAGGTAGGCGGTGATTCCTTCGTCTGTAAAACCTGAAATATCGCCCCAACTTGAGAGATACAGTCCATTGTTGCCCGCTGCAATACTTCCTGAATCTGCCAAGTATTGAATTCAAATTAGTTAGCCATGACAGTCAGTAAAAAATTGCAATTCATATAGATTTAATCACATCGTATCAGAAATCAAATTCACAGTTCAAGGACAAACCTGACTTGTTGCAAAAACAGGACACCAACCTTCTGCAAGGAGACATTTCTTGGTCACATTAATGCTAAGCATATTTAGTGTGTGATAAATGGATTTTTCCTTCTTCAACTATCAATTAAAATTTAAGAAAGGAAATGTCAGAGTCGGAATGAAAATTAATTGCAAAGGCTTAGAAGCAAAACTAAAAAGAGAAACACATGTTATATAAATACTATGCATGTCATTTAGCAATAATCCTTAGAAATACTAAATCAAAACTGTCAAACAAACCAGGAGGCTCCACTGCTCATAATGATATCCAATTGTCTGCAACAGAGTGCTCCGGTGAACCAATCCTACATCAATTGTAGTCTTCAATTCTGAAAGTTTTCCAGACACCTAGCAAATTCATAATCTGCAATAATTATTTTATGTGGCTTATCCACAATCAAAGTATGAAGAACAGCTAACATGGGCAAAGTAGGCCTTGGGAACTTGGAAGAAGCTCATTCACAACATAAGATCCAGAATCTTGAATCTGATGAATATCATTTTTTAGCAAAAACATGGGATTGATTCAATGTTTTTGTAATAACTACAATTAAGCTAGTCAACTTTATCCTAGTCTTCTGGCCTTCATACATGTTTTTTCATTCACCACGTAATATAGAAACATTTTCCTTTGAGTCACAGAATGTTGTTCGGAAACGAAGCAGGAACTACACATATAAAATAGATTAAGTGAACTTTTTCTGTTGGAAAAAATGGCTTACTTAAGCCATTGCGTAAACACTGTTGAACTTGGATAATAATAAAACAAAGAACAAGAAAATGTTACCAGGAAAACAAAACTGAACTGGTTTTACAGAAAAAAGAAAGAAGATTAAAGATGCAAAGCATTCATCTGAAATGCTGAAACTACATAGCGAGTATGAAGCTCTTATTTACCAAAAACAAAATAAAATAAAAATATGCAGTTCTTATTGGTATTTAACAAGAAACACTCAAGAGGCTGCAGTCTGTAGCATTTAGTTAACAACAATTGAAAACTAAGCAGAAACCTAAATGAAAATTACGTGTACCTCTGCTATCAACTGAAATTGTTTACCCAAGTCATCTGAGAAAGGATAACGATTTGCTCCAAAAGCATCACATATTTTCAGAATTTTACTTTTAACTCGCTCTCCAGAGTAAAAGACAACAAATACATTTTTATGAACCTGTGAAAAGGGGGGTTATGAGTTTATTAACCAAAAAGATTAAAAAGTAGAAGTGACCGATAACAATAGAAGAGTAAATTGCCAGAATCAGAAAAATAATTTCACATAAAAATATGTCAAAGCAGCATCTTCTTTAGTCTCTGAAAATTTACAGCTTTCTAGTGACAAATAATAAAAGGAGCCAGCATGGTGATCTAGTATGCATACATACATCTGAACTTAAGAGATTAAAGATTTAAATTAAAGATTTTAGAATAACCTTCTCTCCTGACAAAGGATCAAGAACAGGATGTTCAACCGCAGCTTGCTTGAGAAACACATTTCCTCTAGTAGCACGAAATAAAATTCTTTCAAAAGGAATTGATTTTTCTCTAGGAACAAGACCACTGATAAATCCCAGCTTAATCTGCTTTAACGGTGATGGCGTCTCCTGCAGAACATAAATTTGCTTAGCCTCATCAACAGGAAAAACACAACAAAACTGTTAAGTAATAAACAGAAATTACAAAGCTGCAGCGTGTACTTGTTCCAGTAACAATGGGCTGTCAATAGACCCTTCAACAGTTGTCTTAACTTCAAGCTCTCTCTGGTGAGCTACAGCACTATTTTGTGCTGAAGAGAAAAACTCACTAACCTGAAATGATAAAACAAAAAAGGAATTACCACTTTAACTGCAGCAGCCTTATACAACCAAGGAAGAAAAGAATAGACCAAGCTATATGATCACATAAATGACACAAGTCTAAGAATAAATTTGCATCTTTACTAACAATATGTATACAGTGTAAATAATAAAATGAATACACAATTTTATTTAAACATAAACAAGATCAACAGAGAAGTTAACCAATGTATCAGATGTATTGATGGCAAATGTGGCAATGGTGAACTTAGCAAACCATACCTTCTCTAGAACAAGCTTATACTCCAATAGCTCGTAGTAAGTGTGTTGCAACTTCTCATTATTTGCATTAATCTCGAGTAGCTCGGCTTCAAGTTCTGCAAGTTTAACCTAGCCATGAAGAAAATTTCATTACATTGTACTGAATTCTTACAGAATAACGGATGACAAAAATATCAGAGCACATAGCAACCTCCAAATTTTCCAGATCAACAACACTGTCTCTTGTTGACCGCGCTGAGGGTGATACACCTGCCTTCGTCATTTGTTCCTTAAATAATCGCAGCGTACGTGCCATCTCCCCACATCTTTTAATCTAAATGGTAAAATGGTTAGTTTTTCAGTCTAGTAAATAAATCAATTCTATAAAATGTGACATAGTAGAATACGCTGGTACGAATTTTTGGCACTGTTGAGAATACGAGGAGCACCAAAAGATGGAATTACTTAGTAACACTGAAATGTTCAATATTGCATATAAATAGCTAATTTGATCCCGGAGATCAAAGTGTTGGGCAGCAGCGAGTCCAATTAGGGGAGATTATCATTCATATATCAAATGTGTCTAAGCGACAAACCCACAACAATGATGGGTCCAATATCATATCTTAACCCAACCCAAACCAACGAGGGATTCAATATCACATGTTAACTCAAAACTTTAATGTATTGGGTTTATGGATCTCCTCAAGCAGAAGCTTCTTCGAGTATTAATGGGTTTGCATAGACATACAAACCTGAACACCAACCACCATCTCCAAATACTCGGTAACCCATCAAATGGGTTTAAGCGATAAACCCAAAACAAGAGATCCTATATCACATCTTAATCAAAAACCTTAAGATATTGAGTTTATAGGTCTTTCATTTATATTTGTTATGTTTAGCCCATTCCTTCCGGGTCTGAGACTTTTTATCACTCATACTTGAATTCACAACACAAAGATGCCGAAAAGCAAAGACACTAATTGCCACTTAGCCTCACCAATACCTCTGGCCATAAAAAGGTAAAACGATCTCATTGTGCTTGTGCCAATTAAGATCACCTAATTATATTTGGTTGAAGGAGTTCCCTCCTATGCTTAAGTTGTCAACACAATATATATCAAAATTTCATCCTACGTCCACAGAACATTAAAGATCTAAAATGTCCTGAAATTAAAAATTAGAAATAAATAAATCCAGAAATCCGTATTTGCTTCCAACAAGAATGTGAATCATAAAAACAGTTTAAAGTAAACCGAAAACTGTAAGTAGAATAACGACAGCAAGTAATATTGTAATGGATGCACTATGTGTGTACCTGTGCATGCGGGCTAAAGCACTCTTTTAGAGTTTTTGGACAAAAAAATTACCCGATTAAAGTTGATTGGATAAGTTGTTCCAAAGTAATGCAGTCAAACATGTCAACTATGCTGACGGGACTAGTCCCGTCAATGATACTGACTCGTGCCACGTCAGCGCCACGTAGGCAGTCCAATTACCGTAAAGCTTCGGAAGGCCATAACTTGTGACTCGGGTATTCAAATCAGATGATTTTTTTTTTGATTTCACATAACTTTTCGAAATCTACGTAATGACACATCATTTGACATATTTTATCTCTCACAAACACAGTTTGAAGATCTTATGGATAAACACTCTTATGATTGTGGTACAATTGTTATAAATTCAAACTTGGGATATAAAATATATCAAATGAGGTTTCATTGCGTAGATCACGAAAAGTTATGTGAAATCAAAAAAAAAATCATATAATTTGGATACCCGAAGTTATGGCCTTCCGAAATTTTACGATAATTGGAGTGTCTACGTGGCGCTGACGTGGCACGAGTCCCGTCAGTATGTGAATATAGGTGACATGTTTGACTGCACTACTTCGGAAAAACTTATCCAATCAATTTTAAACGGGTAATTCTTTCGTTCAACAATTTTAAAATGGTTTTTCTCCCAAAATGTTAGCTCTTAATAACGCCATGCACACAGACATAATTCATGAACACCAGAAATTATTATCAAACACACACACACACAAAGCACAGGCGCATAGGTTCTTTTTTTATTTATTATTATTTATTTTGTGATGCAACATAAGCGTAACTATGCAGACAGAGATGTGATAGGTACCTGAGCAGCATAAGTCCGTTGGAATGGGCTTTTTTTTGCATTAAGCTGGAGAATTGATTTAAACAAAAATTATCAATGTAGGAAATAAATAACATTCAGATAGATGAAGAAATCAAAACATCATGTGAGTCAGAGCAATGCCATGTTCAGAGTAAAAAGAATCGAAGACGAGAGAAATGAGAATTGAAAAGGAGGCATACATCTTTGAATTGGAAGAGACCGAGATCGCCAAGGTAAGAGATGGATCGATGAGCCGATTCGATTGGAATAATCAATTGAACGAGTTGCATAGGCTCCGATCGTAACAGGTCCATCGTGGGAAGAAAACGACCTTCATTCCCCATCTAAATGAATGCCTGTGATGTGAATATGCTCTTCCTTTATAGAAACAAGAGTTCGTTTGCAATCACCGCACTAAATCAAATCTTACCGCTACTTCCATCCCGCGGTTTATAATGCTTCCTTTTCGTCCTAACGCTCACGCGCGCATGTGATGAATAATAATAGTTTTTGGATATATTAGTAGGAATTAAACACACCATCAAATACAAACTATCCAAATCTCATACCATTAGATCAATCATGATGGCTTCAATAATAGGAGTTTTATTTCAACAAGATGAAACCAAAATAAGGAATATATTTATGATTTATATATTTAAAATTTTAAAATTTTTAAATTATTAATACACAATTTTAAAAATAAATTAAAAATTTAAATTTCATAGATTAGTTAAATTGATTATAAAAGTGTTTACCAAAAAAAAAAATCATTATAAAAGTTCTGTGTACTAATAATTATACACGACAAACAAATAGATAATATTCTATTATAAATTGAATTAAAAAAAGAATGATTACAGCTTTTAATAACTAAACAAAATATTGAAAGACTTTATCTAAAATTTAAGAGGAAAATATTTAAAATAAATAAATAAATGGATTAAAAAAGTGAATCCTATAGTTTTCTATAGCAATCTTAATGATAAAAAAATATAAAATAATTGGTTTTCATATTATGAGTAGAAAACACAAAATGACCAAACATAAATCATCATTTCTAAATAAAATATCATATAATATAATTAAGAGGAAAGATCAACTTACACGTAATAATAATAAGTTTACATTCATTTTTAGTCAATGATCATTTATATTCAATGGCTCCATTAACTAATAAATTAGAACCAACATATATAAGTGAGATCAATGATGAATATTAAAAATATAACTTATATCGATATGAAATAATTATATTTGTATAATTAAACAAAGGGTTTGATGTTTGTCATTTTAAATGACATAAATTATGTCATTTTAGAAGAGAGATAGACACAAAAAATGAAAATCATGAGGAAGAAAATGAGTGGTTTTTTAATTTAATTTTAAATAAAAATATTATTTTGTGTCTATCTCTATCTTAAAATGACATAATTTTATGTCATTAAAAATGACATAATTTTATGTTATTTAAAATATAAACACTTTTCCCTTAACCATAAATATAACTCGCTAAACATTCTAACACTAAGAGCAGTGGCAGAACCGCTCAGGGGCAGAGTGAGCCCTTGGCTCAGGTTAAAATTCAAAAATCAGCCACATTTTTAACGTGTCTAAGTTTCTAGATAAAATTTAGTATTAGGCTATACCTAATTTTTTGTTTGCCTTCGTTCAATGAAGATACTAGCTACGACACATAAGAGCCTATTGATACAAAAATTAACCTAAAAGCTACTTTTAAACTAAAGATAAAAGTTGTTTGGTGATTATATAAGATTATTCTGAGAGTTTAAATTAGGAAAGATGAAATAATTTGTTATTAAGGTGGATTATTTAGGTACAAAATAAAATTGATAAATATAAATTTAGAATAAGAGTATAACTGAAAATGAGAATTCTAAAAAGGTAATATATATCTTAAAAAAAGATCATGTTGAGAGCTTTTAGGTTTTACTTTTTTTTATTTATTATAACAAAAAAAACTCTTTTATAATAAGAGTTTTTGTAAAAATATATTTAGATAAGTTTTTGCTAGTAAAGAGAAAATAAAAAGTTGAAAAAAAAAGTACTAAAGGTAATATGTGAAGTATGGAGGGAAAGGTGAGCATCATCATTTTTTGGACAACCCAAGGAAAAAATGAGTCAAATGGGTTAGCTCATCTTTTTTATTTATTAAAAAATATAAAAGAATAATAAGGAGGTTAGATCTGTTCAAAGAAAGTATAAACTTTTTCTTATGTAAGTTTATGTTTAGCAATTTTAATTATCTTATATTATGTTTATTTTTTAAAGCTTTACTATTTTTTATATTTTACTTTAATTATCATGTTTTTCCATTTTTTTACGTCGGGATTGCTCGTGATAAAATGAGTTGGGTTGTGTTTGTAAAAATGAACTGACAACCCAAGTCAGTCCGACCCAAATCGGCTCGAAAAAAATCGAGCCAACACACGAGTCAAACGGGTTAGCTCGCGGATTATCCTTTTTTATTTATCAAAAAATACAAAAGAATAATAAGGAGGTTAGATCTGTTCAAAGAAAGTAGAAACTTTTTCTTATGTAAGTTTATGTTTAACAATTTTAATTATATTATATTATGTTTATTTTAAAGCTTTAATATTTTTTATATTTTACTTCAATTATTATGTTTTTCCATTTTTTTAGACCTTTTTTTCTTCATTTTTTCGAGTCATCATGCGAACCAATCTTAATTTGGCTCGAGTTTGGTTGGATTAGATTTTCTCACTCATTTATTTTTTTTTAGCCAATCCTAATGTAATTAATTTTTTTCCAAATTACAAATGAGTTTGATCAGATCAAGTTAAGTTGGCCCATTTTCCCGTCCTAATCACTTTACATAAGAGGAGTTCTTGGTGGGAAGAGACATTTATGGGCTGTGTTATGAGTTTTTGGATGTATAAGTTACGTGTCAATTGGGGTCCACAATGACAATAAGGACAAAATAGAGATCCGTTGTGTTATGGGCAATATCTTAGATCCATAATATAACTCAGGAAGCACTCTAATTGCCGAGGACTAGATCGTCATTTGTCACTCACTCTCTGATTGTCGGTAAATTTCCTCCATAGCCTTAATTGTACTACATATCCACATATAGAAATACATGTGGGTACTTTGCCACGTCTGCACATTTTACATGTTGCACTTATTTTTTTCACATATTGACCCGTAGATTCAAAACCCCCAAATTTGTCCATGGAGCACTAAGAAGATTATGTGCCATCGATGAGCCTCTCATCAAGAAGGTCACAAGTAGCACGCAATATCAGCCACCGATTGAAGTAAAACTATCTCTATTCTCTACATTCTATGATAAAGATTTGAGTGGTATCTACATATTGTAGAAGTTTATTTTTTTATGTGAAAAAGTGATTATGCGATTATGTTATTTGATCACAATCATTCATTAATGATGAGATAAGAGAGAAAAAATTGTATAATTTTTAAATGAATGATTATGATCAAATAACCATTTTTTCACATGGGAAGATGCACTCACATGCAGCTAAATAGTCACACACTCACAGCAATGCTTGCGATCGGTTGATTTGATGTTTCATGTTCCATGTTGATTCTGGTATGACTTTCGGCCCAAAACAGTTGTCTTTGTCTCATGTCTAATTATGTTATGCATGAATTTTAATTATTTAATGATAAATCAACTGTTAGATATTAATTTAAGGGATTTACGTTTCTTAGGCCGCAGCAACACTATTCCTCTTTCTCTGACATACATGTGACTTTGCATAAGCTTTTTTTTTTAATTTTTTTTTTAAATGATAGGCCTCACTTATTAATGTCTCAGTAGGAAGCATGACTTCCATCCTATAGCTGATCAAAATTATTTCCCTTAATTTTAATTTTTTTTTTTTTTTGTTTACGAGTTTTGTAATTGATCTATATTAAGATTCATAATATAATATGGTCATTTTTTTTGGTAATTAATATGGTCAAATTTAATTGAGTTATAAAATACTTTAGAGTGATTAAATATTTGATAACTAAAGAATTAAAAAATTTATGCTATACGCAAATATTAAATAAAGTAAAATAAAATTTATTATACTATTATATTTTATTATAGACCTAATAAGATTAAAAAATGAAAAGGTAACAAATATTATTGTTTTTTGTTTACGAACAAAAGTTGTCAACTAATTTAACAAAAAATAAAATTTTCGATTTGTGTTATTCTTTAAAATAATTCTTATCTGATATTTAAATTGGGGAAGGTTATACTTACAACCTATTTTTTTTAAATCTATATTAACCGTTGATTTCCGTCAATCAACGGTTAAGATTTTCATCAATAAAATTTATTAATTAATTATTAATTCGGATTAAATCTTAACTTTTGATTGGCGGAAATCAACGGTTAAGATATTGGTTGTAAGAGGAAAATAAGTTGTAACTATAACTTCTCCCATTTAAATACCAGATAAGAATTATTTTAAAGAATAACACAAAACGAAAATTTTATTTTTTGTTAAATTAGTTGACAACTTTTGTTCGTAAGTCTTGAGGAGAAGGTCACAAGTTCGATTAGGAGAAACAAAATCTATGTACAATCGACTAGCTGCCCTCGTACTATGTACCGATATTTTAAAAAAATTGATGTGTCATGTGTTCGATACTTCAACACGTATTATAGAGATTCAAAAAGTTCAAAGGTCACATTATACTGTATTTTTAGTTCCAATTATTAAATTCGTTAGAATATAATTATCATTTTCTTGAGTTTAATATAAATATTTGTGATATATTATATTTTTTTTTGCAAAATTAATTGGTATTATTAGTTTAGCTTCATTTTTTGTTAAATTATTAAATATTAAATATAATATAAGCTACATAAATTAAAAATATTATTTAATATCAAAACGTGTCCTAACGTCGTGTTAAAATCTAATATTTTTATAATTAACATATCAGAGTGTCGTATTGTGTCTCTAATATACAATGTGTCAACTTGTGACTTATTTACAAAAAATAAAAGACTGGATTAACCTGTATAAAAAAATAAGAAAACAAAAAATTTATCCAAACAGAATATACAAACAACAACACTAGTAATTCCATAAATTCAATGTACATCCAAACAACATAATATAAAACAAAATCATTCAAAAATTCTGTTTAACTAATAAAATTGGGTGAAATGGATTGAGAACATAGAGAGGAGGAGACTATTACAAGTAGTATAAAAATATAAAATAAAAATAAAAATTAATATACTAGACCAGCCTGAAAGGCTCTAAGGCCGAGCTTCTGAATTGGAGTCTGAGGTCTTTTTATTACACGAGCTTTTATACAAGTCCAAACCTGGTTCTAACAACTAATTTTAGACATGTAAGCTCAGGCCTTCACGAGCCAAGCTAAAAGCCCCTGAAAGGCTCCTAATTCATTTACCACCTCTACGTGTCTCATGCCGATATCAGTGTAACATATCCTCTATCCCCCTCGCAATTCCAAAAGCATTTTCCATTTTACTAATAGGGAATAGAGGAATTTTTTTTTGTTCGGGAATCACGATTCCCAAGAATATGGTACAAAAGTGAGTTTCTAGGAAATGTTTCTAAAAAGTTATTTGATAGGCCGAAATATTCACGAGAAAGTTGGGTTAATTTTTTGATGCTATATGTGGTTGATTGTAAAATATTTTTGGGAATGTGGATTGAGGTTAAATATGTCCCAAAAAATTATCAAATAATCTCATCAAATGAAATTTTCAAAAAACCACCCATTTGGTGGTATTTTAAGATATAGTTTTTTTTCATAAACATGAATCCTGGAATTTGACTTTCCCGAAAAAAAAAAATTACAATCCTTATATCAAATTTGCGTAAATTGAATTTTCAATCTCACTTTTCTAAGATACCCTCAGATAGTTACAGAAGTGGTATCAGATAATCGGGAACAATGATTAAAGTGCCATTTTTTGCTAAATTTTTTATCCAAATGTCATGCGAACAGTATTTTCTACCAGACTGCCACGTGTCATAATTCGCTACCATTGGTAGCAAATTTCGTGGCCAATGATTTCATGACACGTGGCCATATTGCAAACCAAATTCGCTACCACTGGTAGGGAATTATGACACGTCAGCTTTTTCTTGAAAAAATATGCCATGTGTCATAAAACCATTGCGGAAGCGTTTATGCCCACATGGCGGTCTGGTAAAAAGTGCTATTTGCGTGACATTTGGATAAATTTTTTTTTAACAAAATGTGATATTTTGGTAACGTTCCAGATAATCGTTGATACAAAGAAAGCATAGCACTATAACAGTAATAATTAAGGATTTTATAAGTTTTTAAATTCTTATGTACCAAAAAAATGTTGTGAAAAAGTTTTTGTGGTCATGTTAAATGATAGATGATAAACCCAATAATTAAACAGTTCTTAAATTTACCCAATAGTCTTAATTAGTGCAAGTGTCGCAGAATTCTTTATAAACTTCGAAAATTTTGATATTGAATCTCAACCAAGTTGTTTTGCTGCATTTTAATTAGCCTCCCATTCCCTTCCCAAATCAAGCAATTCATGACTCAATGTGACATGAATTTTAGAGGAAAGATATGCCAAATATTACATGGTATTAAAACATGTTTATTTCACTTCATTGGAAGGCAGCGAGACAATTCATGACTCAATGTGACTACAAACTTTATTACTCCCCCTCCCTGGTTGTTGTTATTTAATCACTCCAACTTAACCCTTATCCCATACAATTAAATTCAAGAATTGATCGTTCTTCACCTAGCTAAATATTATAATTCACAATGCAGTCGGGAGTATTTATTTATTTGAGTAATTTTAAGGGTATTCTCCGGCCGTAATCGAAAACTAATCCTCATCGAATACTATTGATTCTATTAGAGTCACCTCTCCCAATTTTTTTTCATTCAGAAGACTTGAATTTAAAACCTCTAATTAAGAGGTACAGACTCCTTAACACCTGTGCCAAAAGAGTTTGATTTCAATCTGGATTATTTAGTTAACTATTTTTGTTATTTATTAACAAAATCTCAAATAGACTCCTAAGTCCTTGCCCTTGCGTGTGTAGAATCAATGAATAGTTTCCAAGTGAAAGATAATACTTTATAACACCAAATCTGGAATTCATCAATCATCAAGCATTCGATATGCGCGGTATCATTTTTTTTTGGATGTCTCTAAGGATAACCTCCGGCCAATAACTGAAGAATAATTCCCTCCAGGTCGAGATTAAATGGGTATAAACTCTCTCAACAAAGCCTTTTCCACACATGGCAATTTGCAAACAAATATTTGTACTTCAAATCATGCCCTGGTTTATTGTTTAATTTGGAGTTCTTTTTTGCTGCAAAACGAACTCATTGTTTAGTATTTATGTTAAAATTATATAACAGACCACTTCACAATTGTATCCATATCACATATATGATAATGGCAATAAGTATGTTGACATCAAAATTTCTACTTGTAATAACGTACGTGCAGTATATATTATTAACTAAGGATGGTGCTTCCTGCTGAAAAAACTTCAAAAGCTTCTCAGTTCTTACAAGATGACGGCATGTACAATTCCATTTGGGTTTATCTCAATTAATTGACATGCGTTGGGATTTGTATATATGGAGATTCTAAATTCAAGTCTCAATAGCTATTTCCAATAATATGTACAAAAAAAGGGTATCATTTATGCTGAAAAGCTAATACGCATGGCGAGCATTCTTGTTATATCTTAAATCTTTCAATGAAGAACATATGAAAACTTGATCTCAAAAAACAGCTAGCTTAAAGTTCATTGTATTTTTACATATTCCTATATCTAATTTATAGCTCACTGGAAAAAGAAAAGGACATAGTAATTAGGAAGCGAGTTTCTCTAAAAAAAATTCTCAAAAAGATGGTCTAAGGTGTTAGTGTACAAAGTATTTTGGACACAATTTTTTTTTAATAATTGGACATGTAATTAGTGCAACATTATTTCATCTTAATTACTTTATTTGTGCATCTGAGCATTGCCTTTTTCAGACTAATTCTCATGCTTTGAGCGATTTTATGGTGATGCTTCTAAGCTTGACCTAGCCCAGCAAACACTATCGTTTTATGCAATTCTTTGCAGCATAACTAAAGTATTGAACGGTGGTTTTATGACTAACTTTTGTTTGTTTTCTTCTTGTTAAATATCAAGATACAAGAGGAATTGATAGTAATCCTTGTTGTGTTAAACTACACAACATTGGTTCTATTATATAGCAAACCAATTGAAGAATACAATGAGACACACACAATGTGGGACTAACACTCTTAACACAATGAGACACACACAATGTGGGACTAACACTCTTAACACTCCCCCTCAAGCGGTAGCATATAGATCATATGCTACAAGCTTGATACATAAATAATACTCCTATTAGGAACCAAAAGCAACAGTGCCACATCAACAAAATGAAATGACCAAGTAACATAACATCAAAATAAATCTCCTATATGAGAAACCAAAAATCAACAATGTGCTAAAAATGGCGTCGGAATGAACATCAACATGGAAGATGCCGGAATGATCATCGGCAAAGACAACTGTGCTGGAATGACCATCAGCAACATGGAAAGTGCTCCCCCTCAAGAGGAACTTCGGAGCCGGAATTATCATCGGCAAAGACAACTGTGCTGGAATGACCATCAGCAACATGGAAAGTGCTCCCCCTCAAGAGAAACTTCGGAGCCGGAATTATCATCGGCAAAGACAACTGTGCTGGAATGACCATCAGCAACATGGAAAGTGCTCCCCCTCAAGAGAAACTTCAGAGCCGGAATTATCATCGGCAAAGACAACTGTGCTGGAATGACCATCAGCAACATGGAAAGTGCTCCCCATCAAGAGGAACTTCGGAGCCGGAATTATCATCGGCAAAGACAACTGTGCTGGAATGACCATCAGCAACATGGAAGGTGCTCCCCCTCAAGAGGAACTTCGGAGCCGGAATTATCATCGGCAAAGACAACTGTGCTGGAATGACCATCAGCAACATGGAAAGTGCTCCCCCTCAAGAGAAACTTCAGAGCCGGAATTATCATCGGCAAAGACAACTGTGCTGGAATAAACTTCAGCAACATGAACAATGCTCCCCTGAATAAGAAGCCAAAATAAAGCCAAACAATGGCAAAACCAAATAACATCCACAGACAGTACATAAGAAAGAAAAAAAATTCCATGAGCTCCATGAGTCTTCACAAACCTGCAAAATGAGAAGTGAAAGAGAACAAGTAGACAGATCTGAAAATAAAAATATATCAGAGAAGAAGAAAAAAAAATGACCAAAACGCAGATCTGGAAAGCAACACAGATCTAGAACGGAAATGGCCGGAGAAAAGGAAGACACGGTCGGAGAATGGACGATGCGGCCGGAGAATCAGCCACGATCGAAGATGATGACCGGAAAAGAAGGAGACACTACCGGAAAAAGAGAAACACTGCCGGAGGAGATAAAAAGACACAGATCTGAAACGTGAACGATCTGGAACAACGGTCTGAAATGTGAACGATCTGGAACAACAGAGATGGATGATGCGACCGGAGAATAAGACATGGTCGGAGAGGATGACCGGAAAAGAGGAAGACGCAGCCGGAAAATTCCCAGATCTGAAACAAACAAAAAAATGATCCAGCCGGAGAATAAACGCAGTCAGAGATAAAAATAAAAACGAAACAGATCTGAAAGAGAAAAAAAAAAAATGTAATAGAAGGGAAAAGAAATGAGACACAGGACTGGATGAAAAACCCAGTAGAGAGAGGATGATGACCCAAAACAATGAAGAAATCACAGATCTAGGACAATGGAGATGACCCGTAGATCTGGAAAACCACAAATTAAAAAAGAAGATGAAAGCAAAAGTGACGGAAAAAGAAGATGAAAGGAACCAAAAGAAAAAGAAATAACAACGAGAATCCCTCAAGGAGGGTGATATCTCTCTATAACCATATTGAAATTATGGAAAAGTGAACTAAGTTAAGCGGATTAAGATTCCTCTTGTTAGGCTCTAGATACCATGTTAAATATCAAGATACAAGAGGAATTGATAGTAATCCTTGTTGTGTTAAACTACACAACATTGGTTCTATTATATAGCAAACCAATTGAAGAATACAATGAGACACACACAATGTGGGACTAACACTCTTAACACAATGAGACACACACAATGTGGGACTAACACTCTTAACACTTCTTTCTCTCTCTCTTTCTTCTCTCTTGTTGCATGTGGCCAACAGAAGTGACTAGACTTGAGCTACAATTATAGATTCAACTCTTTTTTCTATTCCCTGTCTGGATGTGTCCTCCAAAAAGAATAAAATTCAGTCAACTTTAATCGTCGGTTGATATTGATATAATCATGAAGATTGTCCACGAAATCTCAGCAGAAGAATAACAATTTTATTTGATTTCCTAGATGTGGAGGAAGGGGGAAGAAGGTAGGCAACAATGCAACTTTTTGTTAAACACAATTCTCTATATATAAACATGATAAAAAAGAAATTGGAGGGGGAATATATATGAGAAAAAAAGAAATGCTATAAATACAAAATAAAAGCATAGATGAAAGAGAAAGAAACTGGTAAGTCTCAATCAGTTGAGGGTTGTGTAGCACATGTTATGGACCAGTTATTATACAAAACTAGGGAAATTTTCTGTGGAGTTTCTGATTCTTCTTTATGCACTAAAACAAGCAGCCTATGAAAGTATCATTAGCCCTATCATATCGTATGTACCTTGACCTATATCACTGGGGGCAGTATACACTTATATGCATAAACATACATCACATGCACATACTTTTAGAAGCATTAAACATTATGAACCAAAGAAGACGACTTTTCCAACTCAAGCATATGGAAGTCACATCCCCGGATCATGGATGTCTATTCCAGTGGCTAAATTTTATTGTTTTTCAGAGAAGTAGTTGGTGTAAATGCTAGTTGTAATTCTCCATTTATACGTAATATAATTATGCAGCTATACTAGATTGGAGGAGGAGGAGGAGGAAAAAGGTACTATAGAAAGTGAACCATTCATTGGTTTCACTTTAGCGATTGGATTGGACTGCTGGGACTCTCCGAGTTGCAAATTGGCAATGCATGAGAAACAAATAAAAGATGGACCATCGTAGCCTGTTTCTAAAAAAATAAAATAAAACAAAAAATCTTTTAATTTTTTTTTTAAAAAAAAACTTTTAATTTAAAATTCTATGCTTAAACAAACACGAAACCTCCTTCGTTCTATTTTAATCTGGCAAGCAAACGGATAAACGGGAAAAAGCGGCTTCGAGTTCAGCACCAACTAGAAAGCTCACTCTACAATAACCCAGAAAAATAAAAAGTTTTTATAATTCTCATTTAACATGAGAATTCAAATTTTCCTACATATAAAAAATATGTGGAAAAAATTATATGTAGGATTTTTTCAACACATGAACTCGTCGGTGTGTTTATCTATATAACATAAGATTTCAACCCTAATTTAACATAAAATTATAAAACCCAAAGAAAAATACTATAAAGAAAATCAAATCACCCAGCGCATAACAAAACTTAACATGATAATTATGCACACATATCCAAATGCTGTCTGCGCCAGGAAAACACACTCGCAGCAAAATCAAAATGTATATGTACTCCAGAAGTTGAAAAGTCAGTTTACCGATAAAATTAAAATAACCATGAAAATCTGAATTTGACATTCGGATAACACAAAACAAAACATCCCCGGCCGGGCACTTTAATTTCATGAGGCAGAATCATTGTCATAATCATTTTTTTTTTTAATTCTTAACTACTTTTCCTTCTAGCTACTACATCAGATGTTTGTTAAGATGGATATAATCTATATATAATTCCAACAAGAGTCAACAACAACAACAAAAAAAGAGAGGAAGAAAACAAGACTTGGTTTCAACTATTTTTCATAGATAGAGAGACACGTCTTTAGGGTCTTGGGGGTGGGAAGAATTGCGTACCAGCCATGAAAGCATTCAGCGGAGCGGAGTAAAGTGTAGGGTCAAATGGGTTCCCGCTGGTTGTGCCCGTGGTTGTTGCAGCGGTTATGAGATTAAGTTGTTGAGCTTCACCTTCACCGGAGGAACCCTCGGCATTTGTGCCTGTACTAATGTAAGGAACTTCGGATCCTTGATCATAGAGAATTCCCTTGAAAACATGTCCTCCGATGTTTACAGCCGTTTGATATGCCCACTGCTCATCATGAGTGTCCACTGCGTTAACTCTCACACACCGAAACACCGCTGAAGAGTTCACTTCAGATGGGAATTGTCTCAGCTCCAACCCTAATTAGTAACAATCAACAAATTAATTAAATCAAGGAATTATCATTCATGAAAAAATTAAAGAAAAGAGAAAAAGAACCAATTGCAATAAGTCTAACCAGCGTCTCACATGAAACATATATAATAATTTCTTCCGTCAGTTTTACTTAAAAACAGTGATGGAATAAAGAGAGGAACAGATAAAACAAGAACAAGGTGTGATGGGTGACAATGGAGTGGGGTTTCATTTTCACAGTCAAATGATATGGACTAGTTAGGTATGGTCATTCTCATATAGTTGACTATAATTCCTCAAGATCTCATTGCATCTTTCTTTAGCAATATCTTACACTTAAAAAGTTATGCACTTGAAAATATTACATATGAAGAAGGATTTGAGACCAAAATTCAATTAGTAGAATATTGTATAAACATTAATTTACCTGTGTTAGTGATGGGTGGTGGAGCGCAGGCAAGAGAGGCCGCACCTTGATTGTCTCGATGCAATTGTTGTTGGTGCTGCAACGCAGCGAGTTGTTGTTGTCGTTCACGGCGTTTTGCTGCGGGAACCCAAGTGCTCTTGACGTGTGTACGACACTGAAACCCTCGACTCTTACAGCAAGTTCTGCATCTGAGATGTGAACAGTCTTTCTTAGCTTGGTTCCCACAGTCCTGACAGTTGATGCCACTTCCAGACCTCATGACCGTTAATCCAAACCTCGTAGAGTCATCAGAGACACTGAAGGAAACGTCGTCGTCGTTAACGTTAACGTTGGAGGAGGAGTTCCTTCGACTAGGACCCACCCCAAACGAGTAGTAGTTGTTGGGGTTTTGGTGTGGGTGATATGACTGCGGCCATATCTCGAGCCCCTTGTTGTAGATCTCCTCGTTCCTGAACAAGAATAGGCTATTGTTGATATTATCTTCTTTTTCTCCTTCTCCTTCCTTGTTTTGTGGGCCTCCCCTTCCACCTAGAGAGATGAACCCAGCCATTTGTTGCACCCAAAAGCTGAAACAATAATCCCCAATTCAGATGTTATATCCATAACAGAACCTTCGCGAATCTTGATTTATTTTACTAAAGATCGCCCTATAGCTCTAAATTTTTTGGGTTAGTGCGAGAGCAACAGACAGTAACAGTATAACACTAATAGGTTTGCTTAATAATTTTGACCCAATCGATCTTTTTTCTTTTTTTTTGATGGGGTCTTGTTGACTCTCGCTCTGTCACTGTGTTGTGTTGTGTGGGGGCGTCGATCTTCTGGACGGGCTTTGTTTTTTGCAGCTTTTAAGGAGAACTGTTTCTCAACCAAAAAAAGGAAGAAAAAAAGAGAGTAGAAAATTATGAATAAAATAACTAAAGAAGACAGGATGTTGCTGAATTCTCTTCAATTCCCTCGAAGCAATTATGGCACGGAATTAGAGCCTCTGCTACGCCGCCATGGTAACTGCACTCATCCACTCTACTGTATAAGTCTCATTTATGAATTATGGTCATCACTCATCAATCCAACTCTCTCTCTCTCTCTCTTAGACTTTAGACTGTAAGCTATTCCTACACGAGAAATTCAGACTTGCTTTGTTGCTATGGTGCGTTGTTGTGCCATACTCATAAGAGTGTGTTATTGTCATCTAAGTGTGTGTCTGTGTGTGACAGAGAGTGAGAGAGAGTGACTGGGGGAACATAAAAATCTATCGCTGGCCACTTCACTACAGTTCTCTTCCAGTTTCAATAAATCTCGGCCGGAATGAGTGAATCACAGTCGTGCTTTGACCATCCAACGGACGCCATTCTTCCACGTGTCATATCGTCAGCTTTTGCTTATTCGTCCTTGCTCCGTAAAACCCGGTGGTACTTTCTCTGACCCTCCCCGTAATTAAATAATTTTATTCTGATTTTTAAAGCAATCTACCCATTGTGGAAAATTAATACTGTGCAAGTATGCAATGTGCATACACTCAACATGCATCTATGTCGCTTATTTCTTCTTCACGGACGTCTCCATCACTGCTCAAATCTTCCCCCTCGTCACGAAACCCAAATCGGACGGCTCTCGTAATTCTTAAGCCCACATAGTCTTCAAGGGAAGTGACTCTTTCCCACTGCTTTTTCTAGACCAGAATTTGGAGGGAATAAAAATAAATAAATAAAGACCAGCCAAATTATATAATTTAAAATAAATGGAAGTTACTCTTCGTGCGTTGAGTATTAATTTTTACCTACCTAATGGTGTGTTTTTAGTTTGGTTTACCTGTTACACGTCCCGTGCCTCGTATTCCACCTCAAAATTCTTCGCATAATGATTATATGTTTAATTGATGGATAAATTTATTTGGGAATATTAGAAAACCGTTTCTTTGCGGAGAGGTCAACACCTGGGATGCAAAATTCGGCCAGACACAAGGCAGTAAATCCCTCCCGTGTCGTCTATATGGAACTCGCACACGGGCCTCGCTAACGAGTGGGGTACTCGAAGCGTGTTGATTAATTTTAAGCAATTAAAAAGAAGCAAATTCATTGAATTCTAATACACTTGGAGGATAGTTTACTATTATTTTTTGATCTAGCTGCCACGGCGTTTGTTTCCTCTTTGGGTTTCTTAAGCATACATAATAATATCTGCATGCATTTGTGGTTGAAATTAATTAATTAAAACAACTTTCTTCGATTTTAGGCCTTCTGCCGTGGAACATGCATCACGCGAAATCTCGATAACTAGTGTGACTATTTTGCACTTGATGATTGCTATATTGAACGGTGGATAAAGTATTTATTTATCTTTGTTTTCTTCCGTAGACAGTCCATGACTCAGCAACTAACCTCATACTCTTCCGATCTTATTCGCATTTGTCATTTGTCATATTAAGGTTTCACTGAGATAACATTATTAGAATAATATAAATACACTTCAACAATGCTATAATTTTAAACATATTGCAATATTGTATTTACGATTTTAAGTGACTAAATTTGACAGTATTTAATTATGGAGTGAGAAATACACTTATGGGCCGTTTGGTACGTAGTATTTTACGGGATTTTCGGGAAACTGAATTTTTCAAAATTTTAAATTTTCGAATATTATCATAAACTTGATGTAAAAATCATATTTTTAAAAGTCAAGATTCCCGGACAAATAAAAATTTCTCCTGTACCAAACGCCCCCTTACAGAATTGCCAGGGATAATTTGTTAGAATTTTTTATAATTGTGTGCTTCTTATTTTTATAAAATCGGGCCAAGTCATGATCGAGAGAGTAGGTAATATAAAGTCAATTTAATTAAGTGATCTTTTTATTTGTGTTTAGATATCTGTAAATTATTTAGTATGGGTAACAATATAGGCCTAACTCGCGTAGATCCACTATGGGAAGGTGATTAGAGTTAATAAATTTGGCTAAGTCCCTTTACATTCATATTGTATTGGAGAGTCATCACTCTATAATTTACTCCATCGATGGTTGTGATTCGGAAGTGGTGTGAATTGCATAGGAAGATACTAATCTTTCAAACTTTGCCGGAGCATCAGAGTAGATAACAAGAAAGAAAGTCTTCAAGAAATCAATAATAATCTCTTCAAACAAGTAAATCTAAAATCTAAAACTTTCGGTATTCTAAAATCTAATAATCCTAATTTAAAAGGGATAGGTTATTCTACCTACTTTTTTCTATCTATCTTTTCTTGTCACTATTCAACATCGTTAGATCATAATCTAAAGAGGAGGTAGAAAGATAAATATTAATTACGATTATGATCTAATAATCTAGAGTGGTAGGGAAAGGAAGATAGAAAAAGAGTAGTATTTTAAAATTTCTTACATAATTAAGTTACGCATTTTCGCGTGAATTTGTGATCTCAGTTACTCATGGTCGTGTTTTCTACAGCGTGCGTAGCTACTGTACATGTATGTTTGCTCCTTCTGCTCACCGACTTTCTAGATGTAAATGCTGGGAATAGGGTATGCTGCCTGGGAGTGAAAAGTAGTTTGGAGTTTGGTCAATTCAATGTTATTAAACCCGGTATTGTCACCAACATAGTTAGGGTAATAAACAAGTCACTGATTGCCCCAAATAAGTATATACAATTTTATATTTTAAACTCAGAATTCTTAAAACATATTCAAATACCAACATCTTGTCATAAACAAATAATTTGCCAAGAGCATTTAACTAGACATTTCATGTATATGTAACTGTATAATCCGTCAATTCACTAGGATTAAATTAAGGGTTTAATGAGTATAATGTTACATAATAGAATAATATTTTCCTACCCTCATAATAAAAAAGAGAGAGAAAGTATAATGATGAAAGAGAAAAAGAAATATGTGGACTCCACCTCTTAATTGTGTGTGTAGGAAAATTTTCTTGTATCATATAACATGATACTAATAAAACCCTTAAATTAAATAGCCTCTTTCTACCTGTAAAAAAAAAATTAAATAGCCTCAAACTCAGTTAGCTGTCATTTATAGAAAGCGAAAAATTAAAACACGGAAGCATTGCTAATAAGTTGGCTATTCTTTTATTTTCTTTTTTAATAACCAGTTGGCTATTCTAATGTGTACGCCGTTCATGATAGCACTGACACGGGACACATGACACGATACGACACGTTAATTCTAAAAAATATTAGATTTCGATATGTTAGAACACGTTTTGGTATTAAATAATATTTTTAATTATGTAATGTATATTATATTTAATATTCAATAATTTAACAAAAAAATGAATATAAACTTATAATATTCACAAATTTTGCAAGAAAACATAATATATCCCAAATATTTTTATTAAACTTAATAAAATGATAATCGTAATCCAACGAATCTAATAGTTAGAACTAAAAACTCAACGCAATGCAATCTTTGAATCTTTTTTTGAATTTCTATAACGCGTGTTGGAGTGTCGGAGAGTGTCGCGAAGTGTCGAACACGACACGTCAGAGGTTTTGAAATGTCTGTTTTATAGAATTGCATAAGTTACTTCAAATATAATTTTTTTAATAAAATTTATAATTTTATTGTACAATGTACAACATTAATATTTTATCTTATTTTTAGAATAGAAAAAGTTTCCCATCGTTCTTAGTTTTTTTTTTTCAACAAATAAAAAAAAGTTTTGGGAGAAGTGTTAAAGAATAATATAAACAATTAAAAAAGCCCCTTACACAACACCTTAATGTTTTGGGAAAAGTATTTCTCTAGTCACCGGAGATAAAGTTATCTCCAGTGACCTCAAAATGACGTCGTTTTGGGATTATAAAATTAAAAAATTATAATGATAAAGATTAATATAACCCTCTAATATATTATAATTACAAAAATACCTTGATTTCTGTTCCAAAACGACGTAGTTTTGGGCACATCGGAAATAACTTATATCCATTGACTAGAGAAATCCTATGCCCTATAAGGGAAAAGTATTTCTCCATTCACCGGAGATAAAGTTATTTCCAGTGAGCTCAAAATGACGTCGTTTTGGAGTTATAAGATTAAAAAATTATAAAATTAAAGATTAATATAACCCTGCAATATATTAAAATTACAAAAACATCTTGATTTCCGTTCGAAAATAACATCATTTTGAACTCCTAGAAATAACTTATTTTCATTGACTGAAGTGATCCTTAACCCATAATATTTTTTTTTTTTGGTACAGCCTTAATCCATAATATAAATTATTAAAAATTGACATCACTCATTACCTTAAAATTTTGAGTTTAAGTAGTTGTTTAAAAGAAAACAGTAGCAGCACGTAACTCTTTACTCAATTAAAAAAGGTAACCGTAAATTTGTTCTCGAATCACTTTCAAAAGTAAGACGATATATTCTTCGGGAGGGATCTACTGACCACCAATTAAGTTTATCATTTATTACCACTAAATCTTAATAGTTAATTTTCATCAATCTGATAGTTATAATTTATTAATAATTAATTAATAAATATCATCCAATAAATTATAACTGTTAGATTAATGAAAATTAATGATTAAAGTTTTGTTGTAAGAAGTGATAAAATTAATTGACGGTGAGTAATAGTATATCTTGCTCCTTTTTATTATACTTTTAATTTTCTTTAAAATATGTTACTTCACCTTATTTAGCACATTTTAATATTTATTAAACACTTAAACTATTGATTACTTCAAAACTTTTTTATGTTTTCCATCTTAAATATCAGTTGTTTGTATTTTAAATTAATAAATTTTATTTTTTTCCATGAATGTTTTTCTCAGAATTTAAACTGCTTTCATAACTCAAACACCACATATTGATCTTAATTCATATTTTCTTAAACTTTAAATTTATTTTTTAAATCAATTAGATTATATTTTATAATTTTAAATTTTTTCTTTTGATCCATATTTTTATATCTTATGAGAAACAATTCTATATAATTTTTATATTTTTTAAAAAAAATCACTTAAATTTAAAATAGTCGTACGATACACTAGCAATAGATGCAAAATAAAATGTAGACATCACTGATTTGGTATCACGTGAAGCACCCCAAACGTAATTAATTTAAGACTGCCAATAATTGGCTTCAGTAATGGGCATATATAGCGAAACAAGGTAAACAAGTAAGGACGCAACCTATGGCTGCGTTGCTCTGGCTGTTCGCACTCCTTCGCAATTTAATCTAGGCTAATCTGCCTCGGCATGCTTAAAATTTTTACACCCTAACCAATGAAAAATACCAATAGTACAATTCTATTATTTCCTAAACCAAACTTTTGAATTTTAAATTCAATTGCTATTTGGGGCCCGAGGAAGCAAATCATCTTCCCTTTGCCTTTCCACCTTCACTTACTACTATTTTACTATTATTAGGCTGCACTTTCTCCAACATGGCACATTCTCGCACTCTCATATCTCTGTCTTCTTTCTTTCAACTATGATATGAATGATTGATTTCTTTTTTCTATTACCTTTTGGCCAATTTATAATTTGTTGGTTATAAATTTGGAACACTGACCAAAATCCCAATGGTCACCAACATTTTTAGCTAAATGTTATGTGAACAGTATTATTTTTCAATCTGCCACAGATGTAAGTTCGTTATCCGGTGTAGCGAACTCGGTTTGCTGACGTGTCACATTTTTAGTGAATAATAAGTATCAATTTAAAAAAAATAATGAAGTTCGTCTACCATGTAGGCGAACTTGGTTAAAATCAAGTTATTATTCACTAAAAACGTGACACGTCAGCAAATCTAGTTCGCTATACCTGGTAGCAAACTTGCCCCCGTGGCAGATCAGAAAATAACACTGTTCGCATGATATTTAGATAAAAAAATTGATGAACAGTGATATTTTGGTCACGGTGCCTATAAGTTTGCACTCAGACACTTGCAATCAATTATGATTGGGCAAATTTGTGGACGAAATAAAAACGATATGCTTTCTAGTCTCAATCTTTGATGGTGCCTTTCTTCAAAATGAAGCCTGAAGCTGATCAACAAGGCCCACAACATGAAAATATGAAATGTATCCTCAAAACAAACCGGTTTAGTTAAGCACGAGTGATTAGACTTAATTAAGCTGAATGAATCATTGATAAAAGTTTATAATAACACTCATAGCTATTGACCAATCGAGTTGAAGCGTACAATAATTAAGAACTCCCGAGTAAGGTATTGTCCATGCCATGATTGTTGTTAGCAGGAGAGATGGAGAATTGAGAAGACGTAACCTTAGTTCTTTTTACTGGTCTTTCCGTCGCAGACTCTTTCCCCAATCCTGTTCCATACCATGATTGAATTGTATTTTATTTACCTTACTTTAGTAGCCATCATTATCGTGCGTTCCTTTTTTATCCTTGAGAATCTTGAATTGCAATACAGGTGTTTTTGACTTTGTTCCGTTTAAGTTTTCAATAATTTCATTTATAGATTTATCATCTATAATTTAACATAATCAGAAAAAGTTTCCTACAGTCACAACATTTTGTGGGACCTACAGCACACAAAAAATAAAAAAGTTATGGCACGCAAAACGAATCTCTATAACATAACACAAACACTTTTCTTACAACATAACTCTTATAAAACCTTTCATTTATATAATCATCCATTATATGTTCATTTCTTAAGTTTGAATAGAATTATAAAAAGATTGAGTTAATATGTATATAAATCAATTTTTATGTTCAAAACACCTAAATAGAAATTTTGTTTTGAAAAGTTTTTTATTACCCTTATAAAAGAAAGATAAGTAAATTAATAAGCGCCAAATCGTCAATAAGTAATTACAGTTAAAATGAATAAAATACAGCCAAATCTAACAAATCGAGTAGATTTCTAAACACAAGTAACTTTCTGAATTGTTTGTGTGTTAGGATTAAATTTGTTTTCTTTTAGCAGTAGAGCATGTTGATGTAATAATGATTCAAAGAGGCAGTGGGTCTTAAGCGAACATTGAGAATTGAGGTAGATGGGAGGGCATAGTCGCTCTAATGTAGCTGTATTTTAGCATAGTAACAACAAGAAGAATGAATGTGTAAAATGTATTTCTTTATAGTAGAGAATAGGGGTATTTATAGGGGTGGTGATCCCTTTATGTAAGTCATGTTTGAGCCTAATCATTTTTATATTTATGGGCCCACTAGTGACCACCTCTTTAAGGTAAATCGTTTTTACCCCAATGGGCCCACTAGTGAATGGGGCAACATATATGAATCCGGCATGTGTTAGGTAGTCTGTGACAACATCTGGGATAGCGCCTATAGGTGCCCAGATGGCTTCTCACGCTTCGTCATTATTTTCCTTACATGCTCCGTATTCCACACGCGCTGTGAAATATGAGCTTTCTGCATCCTCTTACGAAGGACCTCCCATCTGTACGGCCCAGGTATGATGTACATATTGGGATCGGTGGGCTCTACATCTGATGCAGAACCGGATGAAGATGATGACTCAGTCATTACCCTCAACTATATAATATAAAATAACATTTAAATTAATCACATGTAATGCCTCATTTTATTTACAATTTAATTAAGCAATGACATAAGTAGTAATACGTAGTAGATTCATTTATTTGTAATTAAATAATAAATAAACATCGGACAAAATAGCATAGATTCATAGCATAACATTGGACATAATAATAACTACGTAACAAAAAAAGGGAAGTATCATTACAACATTCAAAGCATTGCACAAAATTTCTAAGTGACTATCCTAATGTTCTCAGTCTCTAATATACGATCAATCCTAACATGCATTACTAACTCCCACCGTAATTTAAATGTATACGTAGGAGATATTACAAACTTTCCTAAGTCGGCAGAGCTTCACTACGAATCGTTGTTAGAGAGAGGTTAGAGAGATGTGAATGAGTGAGGAGTGAAAGGGACATGGGGGTATTTATATAAGCGCACATGAGACGCCCCTTTTGGGCGTCACATGTGACGCCCCATTGGGGCGTCTTCTCCTTCATGAGAGACGCCCCAGTGGGGCGTCACATGTGACACACAAAAAGGGCGTCTCAGTGCGCATTACATCTGTAAATACCCCCCAAACTGCATTAAATGCGTAATTTTTTATTTAATTTGTAATAAATAAATTTTTTTGCCAGCAAATTAGTGACCAAAATGTCACTCTTCACCAACTTTTATATTTAAATGCCACGCGAATAGTGTTATTTTTCAATCTGCCACAGGGGCAAGTTCCCTACCCGGTACAGCGAACTCGGTTTGCTGACATGGTATCAGCTGTGTTATGATCCAGGAACCATAGTAGTCCCACTTTTCCTCGGTTTCTCTTTATTATTATTATTTCTCAATACCCACCCCGTACCAGTAGTCCCACATTGCTTCTCTTTCTCTTTATTTTTTCTTTTTCACAGTACCCACCCCGTACCACCATTTTTTTCACATTACTTTTGTTCCTCTTTATTTTTTCCCCAAATTTATTATTTGATGGCTGAATCCAACCCTCTTTCTGACTCCGCCGCATCCATTCCTTCCAACCCTGCACTTACCCCTCCTGCCCCACCGTCAAATGTCGTCATCCTCCAAGACAGCTCTTCCTTTCCTATTACCATAATTCTTGATGATACAAACTATCATCTTTGGTCACAGTTGCTGGAATTGCGTATTGGAGGTCGTAATAAATCCGGTTATCTTACTGGTACCACCGTGAAGCCTCCAGTCAATGACCCATCGCATGATACGTGGGTTACGGAAAATCAACGGGTCAAGAGCTGGCTCATTGATTCTATGAGTTCCTCCTTGATGCAATAGTTCTTGCGTCTTGATTCTGCCCACGAGATATGGGATGCAGCGCGTCGCACCTTCTTCGATGGATCTGATGAGACATGCTTGTTTGAGTTGAATCAACGGTCTCTCACCATTAAACAACATGGTCGTCCCCTCTCCACATACTACACTGAGTTACTCTCCATCTTCCAAGAAATTGACCACAGGACCTCTGCTGAGGCTGGCATCGTTACTGGTGTAGTTCAAATGCACTTTGCTATGGCTAGGTTGCGAGTTCACATATTCCTCAGTGGTCTTGATGATGATTTTGATCAGATTCGTGGTGAAATTCTCCGAAAAGATCCTAAATTGGATCTTGAAACCTCATATGCATATGTTCGGCGGGAACACCAACAACGCATCACTATGAATCGTCCTGCTCCTTCCCACGACTCCTATGCCATGGTGGCCCATTCTTCTCGCCAGTCCACTGCTGCTATGAAGCCTCGCAAAGAAGGTGCTCCATTCAAACTTTTGTGTTCTCATTGTGGTGACTCGGGTCACACAAAAAATAGATGCTTTGAAATAATTGGGTATCCTGAATGGTAGGATTTTAATAAACGTCCTCGTCGGAAGATTCTGAATAAAGCCCTCACTACTGCATCTAATCCGGTTTCTTCTCCTCCTCCTCCTTCGGCCAATGTTGTATATGAAGGAATTCTTGGTAAGTCACATGCCTTCTCTGCACTATTTCTAATTAATACTTGGATAATTGATACAGGGGCCTCCGATCATATGATCCGTGACCATACCCTTTTGTCTAATTTTTCTCCTTCCCCTAAAACTATAATTTCAACGGCTAATGGTGGAACATCTGCTATTATTGGTGAAGGCTCAATCTCTCTTTCCCCTCGTCTACATCTCCAATCTGTTTTGGCAGTCCCATCCCTAGACTTTAATCTTCTTTCTGTTAGCCAACTTACCACTAATCTTGATTGCTCTGTTATGTTTCTGCCTTCCCAATGTTTATTTCAGGACAACCAAACAAAGGAGATTCTTGGCTATGGTGTTAGACACGGAAAACTTTACTTCTTGGATGTCTCCTCTTGTGGCAGTAGTTTCTCTTCTCGGGCATCTACAACCTCTGCTGTTGATACTGCTCAAAATAATGTGTGGCTGTGGTATAGAAGACTTGATCACCTTTCCTTTGGATATCTCAAAAAGTTGCTTCTAGATTTTTTTTCTGATTTAAATGTGGCTGATTTTCATTGTTCAATTTGTGAAATGGCTAAAAGCCATAGAATCCCCTATTATCCTAGTTTGAATAAAAGTACTATTCCATTTCAAGTTGTCCATTCAGATGTATGGGGCCCTGCCCAAGTTCCTTCTTTTCCTAAATCCTATTATTATGTTACTTTCATTGATGAATGTACCTGTATGTGTTGGGTGAGTCTTTTAAAATATAAAGGGGAAGTTTTTTCTGTTTTCCGAAAATTTCTTTCAATGGTCCAAACATAATTCAGTAGCAAAGTTCAAATCCTTCAATCGGATAATGGCATGGAATACATGAATAGTGGGTTCAATAATTTTTTATCTTCTCATGGGATTAAACATCACATCTCTTGTACTTATACCCCCCAACAAAATGGATTGGCTAAGCGCATGAACAGGAAATTAATGGAAGTAGTTAGGGCCTCCTTATTTGAATGAATGTTCCTTCTTCATATTGGGGGGAGGCTGACATCTCCACTGCTTATCTCATAAATCGGACTCCTTCTAGTGTTCTTAAATTCCAAACACCATACCAAGCCCTTACTTCACACTTTCCTACACCCCACTCTTCTAATCTTCCACCTAGAGTCTTCGGTTGCACCGCATATGTTCACATTCCTAAAATTCAGCGCTCAAAATTAGATCCTTGTGCCCAAAAATGTATTTTTGTTGGCTACTCAGATGTTCAGAAAGGGTATCGTTGCTTTGATCCTCTCTCCCATAAAATGCATGTTACATTGGAAGTCACATTCAAGGAAAATGAACCTTACTATTCAGGGGGAGATTCAACCTCTTCTTCTCAGGGGGAGAATTTATTGCAAAGCAGTACAAGCAATGGAGAAGAAGAAGTTTGGCTCTTCACTCATATAGCACCATTGAATCCCTCACTGCCTGCACCAGATTCCAACAATGTTCAACCAGATGCTGCTCATTCGGACTTCCAAAATGCAGAACCAGTTACTGCACAACCAGATGCTGCTGAGGTACCTTGTCTAACTCATATAAATCATGAATCTCCTATGGCTGTCTTAGAAACTAGACCAGAAACCAATACAGAGGTAAATCTTGTTCCTACTTCTTCTATATCATCTGACACATACACTAGAAGGTCATCTCGGCCAAACAAAGGTATGCCTAGGAAATTTTATGAACCTGATCCTAAAGTGAAGGCTAAATATCCTCTTAGCAACTATGTATCCACCAAACACCTATCCAAATCATATGCATTATCTGTTAATCAATTATCCAGTGTATCTATTCCAAATAGTGCGCAGGAAGCATTGAATGATCCAAATTGAAAACAAACTTAACTTTTACAACAATAATTCAAAATTTAAACTTTCTTATCTAACAGCTACACGGGGTGGCGAACTTGGTTTTAACCAAGTTCGCTACCCAATGTAGCGAACTTCATACATTTTTTTTTTTAAAAAAAACTTGGTACTTGTTATCCACTAGAAATGTGACACATCAGCAAACCGAGTTCGCTACACCGGGTAGCGGACTTGCCCCTGTGGCAGATTGGGCAATAACATTATTCACGTGACATTTAGGTAAAAAAGTTGGTGATGTTATGGGCTGGACTCAAGCCCATTCTACATCTCGGTCCAACCCAAGCAAACCCTAGAGCCGGGCTGTATAAAGAAGGTAGGTGAAACAACAAGGTACACACAATCTAACCCTAATCATTGAGTATCACACACACACCTTTGAGGCAAACGCCCTGGTCAGTGTCAGTGATCCACGTTCCTCCCAGATACCTAATCCATAGATATCCAGAGAGGAACATCTGAATCCGAGATCAATCATTCAACCTACGTTGGACACATCTGCCACAGGCAGAATAGTTGAAGTGTGACATTTTGGTAGATGTTCCGCAAATTAGATCCTCCGCTCATTTAGGAAAATACCAAGGCTTTCCCCTGGGTTGTAAAAAAAATCGAACATCTTATCCCTAGTGATCGAATTATCTCAAAGCTTGGAAGATTGAAAGCCAATCTCCTATCCTAAGCTGGAAAGGCTATCCTGGCTAATAAGAACGGTTCCTTGCCCTGTTCATTTTCATATTATGCAGGGTACCTCAATCCCAATTTCCATTTATTATGAAGAGACTAACAAACTTTCTTATGGGTTGGAACAAAGAATTATAGATTGCTTCAGCTAGTTAATTGGGAGAATTTTATTTATTTGGAAAAGAAAAAAAAAAGCACGGAAAAAGACTGAGCCTATAAAACGTTGCTTTTATCGCAAGGCTAGGATGGTGCTCCCCAAAAAGGAAAAAGCAACAATTGGACCCAAATGATCTCAGCCAAATATGGGGATGATCTTTTCAAATCAAGTCATCAAGAAAGAGCTTAATTTGATTATTGGCAGCTTTGCTTCCTGATGTTGAATCTCTGCATAGGTCCTCTTAAGTCTATAAAAGTTTGAGTCAAAACCACAAGATATTAGGAATATGAATGGAACCGCTCGTATCTGCCTGTTTGTGAGTTTTTTTTTTTAGTTAGAAGCTAAGTAAAATAGGTTTTTACGAATAAAAAGAGTTTTTTTATAAGGATGAAAAAAAGTCAGAATCCAAAAACCTAGAGTCTATATATAATTCAAGAAAAATTGATAAGAGCTTAAAAAAAATTCTTTCTATGAACTTTTGACTTTTTTCTTCATCATAAAAAAAGAGTTATTCGTTATAGGAGTTTTTGTTAAAATTTATTTAACCTAATTTCAGCTTATAAAGAAAATAGAAACTAAAAATAACAGGATTTAAATAGGCAGTAAAGCCGAAAGCTCTTTTTTATAACAAAAAGAGCTTTTTCTTTTTTAAGTTATATATTTTTTTTTAAATGTTTGCTTTTTTTTAATGAACAGTTTTTTAAAAAAATTAGGCTAATTTTTTTATATAATTATCAAATAGCCTCTAGCTTTATTTTTAAATCTCTTTTGTTTAGTTTTAGCTTAAGAAAAATGTATCAAACAAACTCTGTATACAATCTCTCCCGTTAACACCGAGTGATTTTTAATTTGTTTATTTCATTTATACAAAATGGGCCATATGATGTAGCTGAAAAGAGTAGCCCAAATGACGTAGTGTATGAATGATAGGTAAAAGAATCAATTCAACTCAAAATCTTAAGATATTAAGTGAGAGACACACCTGTTCACATAAGAGTCATTTGAATTTGAAGAGTAGATATTGCATGGATCCAATTTTTTGCTTATGCTTTGCTTAATTTCACTAATAAATGAGGGTGAAACGATGACGGTGAGGATCGAACTCGTAATTTCATAGTACTAAAATTCTGATATAATGTAAAGAATTAATTAAACTCAAACTCTTAAGACATTGGATGAGGTTCCATTAATTATTTTATTATTACACTCCGGAGATGAAAACCAGATTTATGTTATGTAAATTTCTTCTGGAGATTTGGTCCGTTGACCTCTTGGGTTCCTCTGTGGTGGAGGAAGAGTTTAGTAAGGAGGGCTTAATTAAGACTAGCCATTGAAAAACTTGACTCAGCTCAAATGGGTTGGTCAATAGATAAACTGTTGTCGGATCATGATAGATTTTCTGCTATTTGATAGCTGTAGTAGATTTGTAAGTATCCATCTGAGCTTGGCTGTTAAAATCTTTGAAAATCACGGCGTCTGGGTAGTTTCAATCTGGCCTTGCAAGAGCTAAATTGAAATACAATCGTTAAGGGGTAATGTCACCATTTTTATTATTCTTACACTATTTTTTAAAGGGGAATGAGTTTCACCTAGGAGAAACTCATCCTCTCTTACAAACACAAAAATATGTTCTATTAGCCTCTCTTTCTTTCTTTCTTTTTTTGTCAAATTGATAGGTCCCATAATTTTTTGTTTCAATCGGAGAGTTATGAGTTTTTCCTATAAAATTGATAACCCTTTTTTTAATAATGAAATAAGAGAAATATAAATTTCAATACATATTTTTCTTTTTTTTCATTAATTAAAATTTTCAAATAAAAAGTGTTCGGAAATAATTTGGCAGGATTAAGTCTAAAAATCTACACGTCATTTTATTAACCGTTAATTTTGTTTGTATATAATAATGAGAAATCATTCTTTCATCTTACATAAGATAAATATTTCATTCTCTTTTGACATAAAAAATTAATATAAGTTTTTCCTATAAAATTTAGGGTTTTATAAGAGTTATGTTGTAGGAAAAGTGATTGTGTTATGTTATAGAGATTCGTTTTGCGTGCCAGAGTTTTTGTTTTTTTGTTTTACTTCAAAACTTGCGGATCCCACAAAAAGTTGTGTGTAGGAAAATTATTGTGGTCATGTTAAATGATAGATGTAAATCCCTAAAATTTATAACCTTTTTTTCACAATTAAGTGATGTTAACAACATCCTTTGTTTTGACCATAAAATATAAGTAATTTGGCAAAAAAAATGTTAATTATTACATTCTTAATTTAGAAGGTGATAAAAGTATTTCTTTTATGAAAAATTAGTCATGTACTCATTTCTTAAAGCAAAATAAAAAACTGTAACCTTTGTATAAAAAATATATAATTGGTTAAAATTTATATACTTTTTCAAAAAACATAAATTTATAATAAAAACAATTTTGAATTATATTTTATCTCTTTGTAGTTTGACTCAAAATTATTTTACCCGCATGTGAGATATAACTTAATGGAGCTTAAGGGTGTGATTAATAGGTGGTGATGGATATTTTATCTTTTTTTTTTTTGGTGAAAGGATATTTTATCTTTAATTTTTAAATTTTGGAACAAAATCAGTTACAAATTATGTTCGATAAAATTGTTATTTTTCTGTTATAGATAATTAATCATAAGCCCATGAACAAAAATAAAACAAAAATGTTATTTTTTTTTTTAATTTCGGACACACTATTTATTAAATATGTTATTAGGACACATATTTATTAAATACAAACATTGTCCACATATTTTTGCGCCAATAATAGAAGAAAATTATTTTTCTCGAGAATCAGCGCAGAAAATTTGTGATGCATACCCAAAATATATCGTTGCACATTAATTTGTGTGTGTAAATGAAGATTTGAATCCTCTCAGGCTTAAAAGTGATTATATAATTATATTATTTAATTACAATCACTCATTGATAAAGAGATATGAAATAGAAAAATATGTAATTTTTAAATAAATGATTGTGATAAAATTATCTTACCACTTTTTTTTTATTTTTTTATAACAATATCTTACCACTTTTAAGTATGAGAGAATCTAAATCTCTGTGATTGAAGAGGAATCAAATCTTTTTATATTAATAAGTTATAGGTGAGATACTTTGTAATAATTTTTTTTGTCGCACTTAAATAAAATTTAGTAATTTTATTATAAAGAAAAGAGAAAAAAAATTATTAAATTAACTCACTTATGGCAGAAAAAAATAATTTGCTTCAAAAATAGTAAAATTATTCCCTTAAGAATGTTTTGTTGTGCTAGAAACTAGAAAGTGAGAATTATTTGCATAAAGCTACCCAATACTACTCTCTGGAATGAGAAGTATGAGATAGAAATAACATTTTATGGGCTAATTTTTTTTATGTTTACTTATCAAATAATGAAATAAAGTTTTTCTTTTATTTCATCATTAAATATTCAAATAATATTTATTATTCAAGCTTGTTTAACTTCATTTCATTACAAGAAAACTCCAAGGTGAACATTATTATGATATAAGGTCATAAAGTCAAAGTGTAAATAGAAAGAAAAATAAGGACATACAATATTCACACGGTAAAATTATAAAAATATACAATAATATGTGTTTAATCATGTGTTAAGTTTTATGTAAATATAACTAGTTAATAAATTCAATTTGACGTGGCCGTGACCTATGATGTACGGACACTGATACGGGACACGACACGCCGACACGTTAATTCTAAAAAATGACATATTTGGACACGTTGGAACACGTTTTGATATTAAATAAATTTTTTAATATATATAATATAATTTATATTTAATACATATAAGAGTCCATAATAAGTCATATAACGAATCAAATATTTAAATTTCATAACATAAATATAAATATAAATAATTTTTCCTACTTTGTTAATTTTTCATGTCAAAATTCATAACAGAAAAAAATAAATTTATAAATTATTTCTTTTATATTTAGTTAAAAAAATAAAATTCAGATTAAAAAAAAAACGTGTCCGAGCGTTGACCGCGTGTCCAAAAAAATTGACTGCGTGTCGGAAAAACGTATCCGAACACGTCGGAGAGTTGATCTCATGTCCCAAAATTTTGAACGTGTTGGACGCGTGTCTGAACGTGTTCGTGTCGGACACGTAATTTTTTTTTCAGAAGCGTGTCGGTGCTTCGGTGGCCATGACAAGTGTGGGGTGACGGCAATATTGTTATACTATAATAAGGATAATTATGGGTCCAATCGGGTAAGCATCTAGGTGAAATGATGGTCGCTGATAATTTTGATATTCAGATCGACTTTATGGATTATTATTGATAAGATTTAAAAAATTCATGAAGATAAAATTATTTACCAAATATGTATATAAAGGTAGGGTTTTATATTTTTCATTTTAAATGAGATTTGAAATCTCATGTTGTAGAGATAAAAAGTATGTGGGATCCATGTATTAGAAAAAATTAGATGTAGAACCCATATCAGTACAGAAATCGAAGGGTGTGGGAAAGTTTGAATTCTAACCCATAAAAGTATATAAAGTTATAGTTATTAGAATTGGTATGAAAAAAGATTAGAAGAACTTTATTTTTCTTTTTATTCCACTGATTATTTATTTACTGACGTAATGCTCACGTGCCTAAGGCACCCAGCAAGAACCAAAACCCCGCGAGAAGTGAACGATTTATGCCTGTCCTTAAAAGGAAATAAAATCATGAAACTCGACAACACTCTTCCAGAGGATTATATTGGAATACTATAAAATTTGTCTGACTACTTTTTTGTTTTCTGATTTTTGTCTTCTGAAAATTTATTATTTCATGGTGATATTTTTATTATATTTTATTTAAAAAAATGTTATATTTACAAATTTAATCATGTATTATGGAGAATACACATTTGAGTATTTATAATCCTCGGAGATTTGCCCTCCTTCCCATTTCTGGGATCTTATTTATTCAATAATAGTAATAAATTTAATGATAAATCTCCTAAATGAAAAAAACAAATTTATTACTAATTATTTATCTATCAATAAATGATTAAGATTTATTACATGATATAATCATGTTAAAATTAGACATGGAATAATCCATATAAGACCATTCACACTAAAAATTTATGGTGATTGAACTCAGGACCAGCTCTAATATTTAGTTAAAATCACATATGTAGTTAAAAAAAATGTAAACTTACGATTAATTCCTTAAATTATACTCTTTTTTACAAAATGACACTACAAAGTTGTCTCAAATAATCTTCAAAGTAAACTTTTGTTTTACTTTAATAGATTCTTTCGTTTTATTTTCGTCCTGTGACTAAGATAAAATATGGTCGGCTTATCTTTAATAAAATTGGACGTTAACTAATTTATCATTTAAAATTTTATTCTTACGTCATTTTTCAATCATCCTTAAATGTCAAGATCATTTTATGGGATATAAATTACACTCACAATCTGAACTATTGATTCTATTTATTTCAAAAGGTTCTGATCTATTAAATATTTAAATTGTTAGATATATATAAATTAAAAGTCAAGATTAAATGTAAAATATTTTATTCTCATATCGATATAAGAATAATATACTCCTATGCAGATCAATAATCTTTTGATTTCAATATAAAAATAAAAGTTCTTATTCTTTATCTTGACTGTTGATTTGCCCTGATATGAAATTGCTTTTCCTTTTCTTTTTTCTACTGTGCTGTATTAGGGCTATACTCCTATTCTTTCTGGCCTGAGAAGGGTCAGAATCCATTTGGGCTTTCAATACCAAATTCTCCACAGGCCTGGGTTGACAATTGGGTCCTTTTTGTAAATGTTTTTGGGCCAATAATTTATTTAACATACGAAATCAAAAAATGGATCCAAGTGCGTTTAGGATTATTAGGGGAAAGAAAAAACGAATGCTGGTAAGCGGGTAACTAGGGATAAATCCTTGAAGTGACTACAAGGTAATATAATTCACCGTTGTACCAAAACACAAAAACCGAAAAACATTTATCCTCTTAAATGATATAATTTTGTGTCATTTTAGATTCTAACCGTTGATTTCCGTCGATCAACGGTTAGGATTTATTGAATTTTATTATGAATTGCTAATTAATTAATAAGTTTAATCCGGTAAATGCAACTGTTGATCGACGGAAATCAACGGTTAGGATCTAAAATGACACAAGATTATATCATTTAAAATGACAAATATTTTTGCCAAACAAAAAAGATAAAAAGCCTTGAGGGGGCGTTTGGTTGAGGAGAAATTTTTTGAATACTAGCGAAATAGAATTGATAGGAAAATGGTAAAAAAGTGAGATAAAATGAGATAGATAGGAAAATGTTAAAAAAAGTAGTTTGGTGGGGAAAAACTTTACTGGGAAAATTAAGTAACTTTTAGGAAATGTATGTTTGGTTGGAGGTAAGATATAGATGGAAAAATAATCTTAAATTACACAAATAACCCTGATTTTAAATGTTTTATTTCGGTGGCATGGTAAGCTGTAAAATTCCAACGTCCTCAATGTGAAAAATTTGACTCTATCCAGCGACCATAAAAAATAAAGGGGGAAAATATCTCTGTGTGTGGGCTTGTTCTTCGTCAAGCATTCCGCTCTGCAAGCAAGGGAGACGGTGACTTTCTTTTCCTCCTCCTCATTATTATTATTATTATTATTATTATTATTATTACGCTGTGGGCTTAATCTGGGATCCCTTTGATTTTCGGTTTGGCTTGTGATTTTAATTGAATTTGATTATTATTTTTTATTTTTTATTTTTTTTGGAGAACAGGGGTTTCTTATGCCTTTTGTAAAATCCAACAATTTGTTCTACGCTTTTCGTTTGAAAGAATTTGCTTTTTTATTTTATATTTTTATTCTCAGTGTTAGTCGATTAATTTAAGAATTGTGTTCAGAGTGTGCTGCTCGGATATGGCGTTTCAATAACTGAATTCTGATGTCGGTTATAAGGAACTTAAAAAAAAAAATCAGGATTCTTATCTGTGAATTGATTTTTTTTATTTTTTTTCAAACAATTCATGTTCAGATTTTATTGAATTTGTTCTGTCATATCAATTTTATAAGAAAATCTTGGCCTTTGGGTGTATTACTCTCAGAGTACAATAAGAATTTCTGCTGGACTTTTAGATGTCTCCACTCTCCATATTTCACTTTATTTTATTTTTTTGTCATGCAACCAGGGATTACATTAGGGTGCAATTAACATTAGTGTTCTTCAGGTTATACAAGAACTGGATCTGCAGCATTCAAATTATGTATTCTCGTGGAAAATATATACATCCGTCCATAGTTTTTTTTTTTGCTAAACACCTCTAGTTCCCCTTATCATGTCTGTTTTTTTTTTTAATTCCAACTAGTAGTAATGGATTCTATTTTTCAAGTTGATTTAATTAATACAACACTTGTAACTTTCTTGTGATGCTGTATCATTGTTGCAGGTATGTAATTTTCAAGCAGAACCTGCTTCAAGAAGCAATGTAGTTTGTAAGCATCATGTAACAATGACCTGATTCCAACAATGATATGATCCACTACTACAAGAGAACCTGCCAGGATGAGTAAATTAAGCGATTTTTAGGATTCTTGAGCGAAGTGGCTAATAGAGAAATGGATAAAATCAAACTGCAAAGAGGTCAATAAGGACAGCAGGGTGAAACAAGAAGTTTATGACAACAAAAAGCATGTTGAAAGTCCTGCTGCTGAGGCTAGGTGGACATATAATGTAGTTGGGTGAAGGGGTTATTTTGTTGTTATTTCTTATTTGCATTATGTTATTATTGGATCCATTGTAATTCGGATATGTAAATAGTGTTTATGGCATACTGTTTGTAAGGGGATACTAGTGCAGTGGGTACAGAGATTTCATCAATATTAATATAAGTCATTTGATTCAGTCAATCTTTTGTTATTAGTTCAATTTTCTGTGTTTACCATCATCAATTATTAAAACTCCGGTAGTCCTTCCTGCAGCCATAATATCTGCATATGGCTGTCGATGTGTTGCTCCCTTTCATTATTATGTAATTGTGTGTAATAAATATTTGAGAGGGGATATGAAATATCTGACAGTCAACTACAGGCTGTCAAAAAAAACGTGACAACTTTTGAGTGCAATCCTTTTGCTTGGGGTAGGTTTTTACCTTCCAATGATGTGCTTCTCGTTATGATCAAATGTGGAGCAATTTTTCCATTCAATTTTGTACTCCCCATCAGGTGACTCTTGCAGTCCAATATAGATTAATACAAATTGACAGAAAAAGGAAAACATCATTTTAGTCTTATTATTTGCTTGACAGAAGTATCCATATAGCAAGATTGCAACCAGATTCCAAAAAATGTCACCAATTCGTAGCAGTAAGACCACCAAATTAACATGCAATGTTGTGGTGCAGCAAGGTTCATTGGATTTAACTTTTCAGACATTACTGATACTAAATATGGGAATATTGATCTGCTATAATTGGATCCTTTTTTAACATCAATATTGAAGTCATAATAAATGTGTCCAAGAAAGCAGGTTAATCAACACAGCTCATATCAATAACTGTTAAGTAGGTTTATAAGCATCTACAGGGTCCTTATATTGGTTTATACAAATATGTCCCTATGTCCAATGACATGGCTTTAACGTTAAATAACAACATCTCTCTGGTATATTGTTTCCTTTAGTCCACGGTCTGTATGTATCTGTGGTTCAGATCATCATCATGTTCTACAGTCTGTATTTGACAAAACAACTTCAATTTGGTCTTGACAGCAAGGTTCAATAATAGTGTATGAAGCAACTTCAGACCTGTATTAGGAGTTTAACCTGTTTCCATATACTGCAAACATCAGCAGTAAGGTCATGGTAATCACTAAGTTCAGCAACAAACGAAAAGTACCAACCAGTGCCAATTTATATCAGCTTCTGTCATTTAACAATCGTAACAACACAACTGCAATATATGTAATAGGATCACAAATATATATATATATATATATATATATATATATATATATATGCAATCACTGAGCCAACCCTCCATCTCAATATATATATATTTTTTGTTTTCCAAGCCTTCAAATTTTTTGTACTATATATATATTGCACAACACAAAAGAAAACTTAGGAGGAGGAAAAATTACATAACTGAAGGTAAAACAGGATCACATACACATACTTGTTTGGTTTGTGGGAAAGCTTGTGATAGGCAAGGATGGAACTATTCCCAGCACAACCAGACTTATCCTTGCAAATCAGCCCTCCAAACAGCAAACCCACGTCAAGTTGGAAGAGAAGTACTACAACAGAAGAAGACATGGACTTGGGGTTTTGGAACAGAGCTTTGGACTCTAGAAACTCCTTATCATCATCATCATCAATGTCCAAAAAGGATACTTGCTTTGATCATGACCTCTCCTTCTCTAACCCAAAGGCTTCAGATTCCAAAAACTCCAACCTCATTCATCACTTCCAAAACGGTAATGCCAATCCCTTCCAAACATTTCAACAAAACCATTACTTCCACAACCAGCCACTTTTCCACCACCACCAACAACAACAACCACAAATCCAAAGCCTAAGCCAAGAACTTGGTTTTGTCAGACCCATCTGAGGAATCCCAATATACCAAAACCCTCCTCCTATGCCATTCTCTCAACATCAACATCAACATCAACATCATCATCCCTTAAAGGTACAAACGTAAATTACAAGGAAAAATCTCACAAAAAGCTCCACAATTGGTCAATGAGTCTCATTTTTAATTGCTTTTTATAAGCCCAAAAATTTGAGAATACAAATTGTCCTTGAATTTTATACAAAAACACACATAACATATATTAACATAAAGATCTCCATGTGTAGAACAAAATTCTCAATTCAAATGGAAAACAAAAAAAAAATTCATGAAAAAATTCAAATAAAAGGCACCCAAGTAATCTAGATGAGAATATGCCTTGTGGGGAAGATAGTTGTCCACTTTAGACTAACCCCTTTCGATCTATTGCCCCTTGGGTTAAAGATACAGGGAAAGCTTTTGAATTAAGAACCTGTAAAATGGTTTAGGCAAGAAATTAATGTTTACCCGTGAAGAACTATTACAAGAATAAACATGTTTTACTCCTATAAGTGGTGGTTTGTCATAACCTTCTTTCCGTTCTTCCTTTTTGTCCTGTTAATATTTTTATCTTTACAACTTTGGACATAAACAGGATGAACAGAACTCTGGAGAGTAATCTAGCTGAGTGGAAGATAAGCTATTTTTCAATTTTAAAAAATATTACGAATCATCAACAGATCATATTCCATAAACAAAAAAGAAGCTGGGTGAGGTCGATAGTCATGGAAAGCAAACCTTATGTGGACAACCACCATGCACCACCTTGCTTTCTTCCGGTTGCCGTGTAGGAAGGTGCTCTTCAACCCACACAAGGAAGACACTTCTACTGACGCCCTAAGCTGCTGACCAGGAGACACAAGCTTGGCATCGTATCATCTCTCTTTTTGTTTTCAAAGGGTATATTGGTTACACAAAAATTAAGCAAACAGTGGTTTAGCCATGCTTTTACAAAAAACCACATATGAAAACGCTTTTCTAACAGTGCCGAAAGGTGTCTTTTTCCTATAGCTATGCATTTGGGATGGCCAACTTTCTGTCTGAATCTATTCCACCAAACATGTCGAAATTGGAATCCTTTGCTCACTTGCCTAGGAAAATTGGATAAAGAGGCCAGCCAAACACCACCTGAGTGTTTTAAGAAATGATGTTGTTCAGCTGTAGAATGCCGCCGGTTAATACATTGTGAGTCAATATAGCCCATTACAAGAGAAGTAAAAAAAAAAAAAATTACAATTTAAAAAATTCTTTTATTCGTCTTATGCGATACACCAAAAGATGAAAATATAGCGTGAGTTCATTGTTTAAAAAATTCCTGTACCTCTCTAAAAAATAATCCAAATTAAACTCAGCACTTTTAGTTTCAATAGTTTTTTTTTTTTTTAATACCAAGTTCGAATGTATTAATATTATCTGATGCTGCGCTGTAGCAACTGTACCTTATTTTTCTAACTCCGTACATTAATTGTTACCCAAAAACAGGGTATAAGCTTAGCTCTCTAGAAGCAAATTAAATCAACCGAGCCTAAGTGATAGAACTAGAATAACCCATATTATGATATTATTATCAATAAATTTTTGAACTAATATGATTTAAAATCTAATTATGTAACAGAGGATACAAATGATACAATCTGGTCCAACAAAATTCAAAATAAATGAAACGGGGTTCAATATGCCTGTGCAAATATAGTCCAAAAAAGATTCTTCACAGGTCTTCGTAATTATGGTCTCATACATTAGTATGTATAAGCCTATTGAGGATTTGAGCAATATTGTTAAAATCGAGATCTTCAGTAAAATTATAAGGGATTAAAAAATTATAAAACGTAAAATAGTAAAAAATCATAAAAGCGTCTGAAATATTAGTAAAATTATTTTAATGAAAAAAAATCATAAAAATATAAAATCGTAGTGATAAATCGAGATTTTAACAACAATAGATTTGAGATTCTACGATAGCAAAGAAGCCTACCCGGTAAACTAGCAGCCTAGTAAATTATTCCCCAATTAACATAAAAAAGACAAGTGTCCCCTTTTTTTTTTAATTTTCCATCCGATTCATCTTCGAACTATATCTGATTCGAGCACTTGACAAATATATTAAAGATAATAGTTCTCCCAAATTATTTTTTCCATTCACACGACTCGAACTCAAAATCTGTGATTAATGGGTTTGGACTCATTACCATTTGTGTCAAAGGTGTTTGGTAAGACAAATGTCCTTAAACACCAACTTTTAATCAATGTCATAAAGATTAACTCCACTAAACAAAATCACTTCTCTTAGGCTTTGTTTGGGAGTCCAAAATCAAATTAAGAGGGAAATGGAAAGAAACGGAGTGTTTTACTTATATCTTTTCCTTGTTTGAGTTTAAAACAATAGGGGAAGGGAATGGAAGATTTCTGTAAGAGTCTCTAAAATCTTTCTCACATCTAAAATTAAAGTTCTCCGGATTTGGGAGATATGCGAGGGTAAATATAAAAAATTACTTATAGACCATTATCATTAAAAAAAAGAGAAAAATAATTTTTTTTGAGAGAGAGAGAATAATTTTTAGAGGAAGAAATAAGGAGAATCATTTTTTAAATGTGAAAACTATATAAACAATTTTTTTAGAAATTTTAAATTTAATTTTATTTGTAAAATATAATAATTATATTAATTTTTAAAAAATGGTAAAATTATAAAATATCTCATTAAACATTTATTTTTCTCCCTTGTCATATTTTTAACTTCCAAACAAAAAAATAAAAAGAATATGCTTCATTTTTTTCCCCTTCCTTTTCCTTGGATTGTTAAAAATCAAAGAACTCTATAGAATAGTAATTCATTTTTATTACTTCTAACTCAATAGAGGTCATTATATACAAAGTACTAGACTTACAAATCAGACATAAATCAGGCTACAAATCAGCCATAAATCAAAAAAAAAAAAATACAAATAATTAGGAAATTAAAATTCCTAAAATATCTCCACATAATTCCTACAATCACTCCACGTAACGGATTCCCTTTGATTGCTACACAAGTCAATCAAATCAGAAATTAAATCTTTCCAATTGTAAAAAATATACAATTCAACAAATCAGAAATTAAATCTTTCCAATTATAAAAAAATATACAACTCAACAAATCAAGAAATTAAATCTTTCCGAATATAAAAAAATATACAACTAAACAGATCACTTTCATTCTTTTATGCTCCAAACAACCTAAATGGTGTCCATATAATCTAGATGACAGAAAACGACCTATTTTGAAAAATAAAATTACAATAAACTAAATACGTTCGCGTCTGCACAACGTTCAAAAGGAACCGGAAAGGACCATCTCTCTCGCTCATGGTTTAAACGTTTTCTATTTGAAAAGTTGACCAATTTTATTTTTTTAATACGTCCACTTGTGTCCACCCTCTGGCTTATTGTCTTACCTTCTCCTATAAAACCCTTGTATGTGGACTAAGAAAAACCGCTCACATTATAAAGTCCTTCTTAATTACATGAGTTTGATAATCTCGACATGGCAGCCCAAGGCTCTAAATCCGAGATAATTGAAGTTGTGATAGACACAACAACATCCTCAACCATTATAAGTCATAACAATAGAATCAATAATGGAGAATCAGCGTCGTTGATTGTTGCCAAGAGTTGGTTAATGTCCCTAAATTCTTTACTAACCAAATTACATGCAGGTTATTTCAGAATAAGCCTCTCCCTCGGTGGCCAAGCTTTATTATGGAAGACATTAATTGAACCAACAGAAGACAAAAACACTTTGCGACACGTGCTTCGCATGCTTCCCCCAACAGCTTTCCTTGTACTTTGGTATCTGGCTCTGTTTGTTCTCCTATTACTCTCTCTTCTTTACTTGCTAAGGTGCTTGTTTTACTTTAAGATGGTAAAGGCCGAGTTCTTACACCATGTAGGTGTTAACTACCTCTTTGCTCCATGGATTTCTTGGTTTCTATTGCTTCAATCAGCACCATTCGTGGCTCCAAAAACCGCAACCTATTTAGTTCTGTGGTGTGTCTTTGCGGTTCCGGTGGTGGCGCTTGACGTGAAAATTTATGGCCAGTGGTTCACCAAAGGGAAGAGGTTTCTATCCACGGTGGCAAACCCGACGAGCCAGTTATCGGTTATAGGGAACTTGGTTGGGGCACAAGCTGCGGCTCATATGGGTTGGAAAGAGAGTGCTGTTTGTTTGTTTTCACTAGGGATGGTGCATTACTTGGTGTTATTTGTTACACTCTATCAACGTTTATCAGGTGGAGATCGCCTTCCAGTGTTGTTAAGGCCAGTTTTCTTCTTGTTCTTTGCAGCACCAGGCTTTGCTAGCTTGGCTTGGGAATCCATAGTTGGCACTTTCGATACTGCTTCCAAGATGCTATTCTTTCTATCCTTATTCCTCTTCATGTCACTGGTAATTTTTTCTATGTTGCATTAGTTTATTCAAATTTTATATTTGTATATTAAACTAAGGGAAAACATTTTATCACGTTGCATAAGAATTCAATTCTCATGTTATGACTCTTCGATTTGCGTGCGAAACTTTTCTTTACTTTTTTTTTCTTTTTTAATAAATGTGGGACCCACCATTAGTTGAGTCACAACATGAGAATTGAATTCTATGCAACATGAGAAAATCAAACCCGTTAAACTAAAGTCTTATCTGACATTAAGTCGTTGGTCTTTTATAGTCAAGTTGCATACGAAAGAAACAAGCATGACATAAGATTCATTAAAATAAAACAAGATTATAATTTAATTAATAACTATCTTTCTAATATACGCTTTTCTTTTTTAATTAGTATGCCAATGTTATGCTTCGAATTGTTTACGTGCAGCTAAGAAAATGACATATAGTTCCGGAAATTTATTTCTCAGTTCAACAAAATCATATAAGATTTTATTATTGTATAATTTAAACTATAGTCATTTTCATGCATGCAACAGTCTCCCCCAAATCTCTGCTAGCACCCTTCAAGTAATGACAAAGCATACAGCTGGATCTGTTGGTAGAGAAATTAAATTATTAAATACCAAACAAAAAAATAAACACATTTATTTGTTGGCCGCCTTTTTATGCGTACGAAGCAGGTCATATATTAATTCACCATACGTACCAAACAGGTCAATATATATTCACCATATGTGATTAATTTCAATTTTCAACAGCTGAATGGATTTGGGGAAATACATTAATGTTAATTAGTACTAGTACTTACTTAATTTGTTGCACTAATTGACATTTAATTATAAATATCGAAAATGCAGGTTTGCAGGCCAACACTGTTCAAGAGATCAATGAGAAGGTTCAATGTTGCATGGTGGGCTTATTCCTTTCCAGTTACCGTGCTTGCTCTGGCTTCCACGAACTATGCTCAAGAAGTCAAAGGAACTACTTCACACGTCCTAATGCTCCTTCTGTTAGTTCTTTCTTTTCTGATCTCCCTTGCTCTAACGGTGTTCACTTTGCTCAACTCTAAGATGCTTCTACCGGATAATGATCCTATTGCAAGCTTGCTCATTGCTTAATTCGTTTACCAACACCTAATGACCGCAGCCTTAGTTTAATTATTATTGATAATTGATTATCAAGTTAGATTTTGGGTAGTATGTGAAAATATATATAGATAATTAGGTACATGTTTTTCTATTTAGTTATCTACGACCAAAGTTCCATTGTATATTAATATAAATAAAAACTGCTTTAGTATATATATGGTGCACAAAAGTGCACCGTAGTAAAGCAGTAATTTTCAGCGATGTCTTCGTAATTTTCCTTTTACTTAAAATAATATAGGGTTTATCATCTATCATTTAACATGATCACAAAAAATTTCCTACACACAACATTTTGTGGGGCCCGCGGCTAAAAAAAAAAAAAACTCCTGCACCCAAAACGAATCTCTATAACATAACACAATCTCTTTTCCTATAACATAACTCTTAAAAAACTCAATAATATATGGGTTTATCATCTATCATTTAACATGACCACAACAACTTTCCTACACACAACATTTTATGGGGCCCGCAGCAAAAAAAAAAAAAAAACTCCGGCACTCAAAACGAATCTCTATAACATAACACAATTACTTTTCCTACGATATAACTCTTATAAAATCCATAATATATATGTTGCTTTTCACTTTACGAAAACGACATGTATTCAAAAAAAAAAAAAGGGATAAACATGATAGAAAAGATGGCCAAGACACAAGACTATATATGGAAACGCTAATTAAGAACTAAGAAGTGAGAAGCAACCAATATATATATATATATATATATATATCAGCAACGGGTAGATATACAAAACAGAGTACAGATATACTTTACTCGTATACGTTTAGACAATAGACACCCAATGCACTCCAACCTAATTAGCTCTTTGTTAAACAAGTCACGGTGTCCTGTTTCTTTGAAATCAAGATTATAAGCCCGCCAATCATAGCCAATTGAAATCTTGGCAGCTCAAATATTTTTAGAATATTAAAACATATGGGAGCCCATCATTTATAACTCTACAAGTTTTAAATTTTGAAAGCTTAAAATGAATCAAGTATTAAAATTTGTTGTCAAATGTCTTGATACAGCTTTCAAAAAGTACTGTTTTGATTGCTCAATTTTTTATTTGAAGTTTTTTTTTTTATACATTTTATTTGAAGTTTTAATCGTACACAAAAGTCATCATATTATTTGTTTAATTTACTATGTCATAGCAAATCATTTACTAAATAACTAAGAACTATTGGGTGTAGTGATAAATAAATTCTTACATATTGTAAAAGGTAACGGTTAAAAGTACTTCCTAATTAGTAACTAGGCATTAGGTTGTCCAAAAAAATAATTTTATAGCAATATCAAATACCGTTAGGTTTTGCTCTTTCACTAAAGCCCAATAGGGTCTAGAGTGTAAGAAGAGCTCAAGAAACCTAAAGTTCATTCTGCTTAGAACTAGGATTTCTTGGAACTCATATATATTCTACACTTATAGTCATCAGATTGTTTTTACTTTGAGGTTGCAGAGGCTGAGGTAATGTCATCTCCCTGAAAGTCAGAAAGTGCCCACACACTTCCCGTTTCCCCTTGAGACATAGTCTGGAAGATCTGTCAGCTTCAAGGAGGTTGTTCGTGTTGCAGTGCTGAGCCCACACACTTCCCGTTTTCCCTTGAGACATAGTCCGGAAGATCTGCCAGCTTCAAAGAGGTTGTTCGTGTTGCGGTGCTGAAGTGAACAGTTCGTGAAGAGGAATCATACAAGAGAAGATTCTACACGAGATCTGCGCATCAATAAGTAATCATGAAATGAGGATGATTCGATAAGCATACTAATCTACTAGGTCCTAAACCACTTCCGCATAAATCCAATGTATTTTTTATTTTATAAAAAGAGTAATTGAACATATTGGAGTCGTTAATTAATTGTCCAGTTTGCGCGAGTATGTAAGAATTGATGTCCACTCAAACTAATAATAAAATTTTGGAATTTGATTAGAATTATTAAAAAAGTCTTTAATTTTTTTGGGAAAAACTGATGTCACTTTTTTTTTAAAAAAAAAACATAGTTTGTATAGTAAATTTTCACTTCAAACACAATTTATTCATTAAAAAAAAAAAAAAAAAACTTCTTGGTCATTTTTGTTTTGGTGAATACTTCTTAGTCATTTATTCACTTTTATATGAATCTATGCTGCATGTAATGTTTGAACACATTAGATTTGATGTGTCGCGACATTCAAACTTCAAAGACTAGTTTTGACAACCAACTTTTTGGGTAAGTAAAAAATCTCAACCAAACATTTAGCTATTTTGATGAAGGGTTTAAAATTTCTGCTGCAAAAATTTACTTGTCCTGCTATACTGCCTTAATTTTATTCTATCTTGCTTTCTATAGTGGTGGGTCCACGGAGTATTGTGTCTAGTGCACGAAGTAAATTTATGCTGTCACCGTATAAGTTTTAAACCCTTTGATAAATTACAGTTTTAACTTGTTATAATAAGGGGAAATATAAGGGCACAAAAATTGATATATTGTATTTTAAATAAAAAATTATGAATTAATGCTTGTTTTTGAAATAATTATATAATTATTGCATAATATCACGTCTAATTTGGGCATCACCAGTCACGCCTAATTAAAGCGTCACTAAAAAGGCAGTCACGCCTAATTTAGGCGTCACTCGTCAGGTATTGACACGTATCACATTTTTTCCTCAAAAAATAAATTAATTTAATCATAAGTCATAACTTTTGATTCAGCTAATCCTTTTTTTGATTCCACATAACTTTTCAAGATCTACGCAGTGACATCTCATTTGACGTGTTTTATTTCTCTCAAACACCATTTAAATTTGCAAGAATTGTATTATAAGAGCGGTTAAGCCTCTGAGTTCTGAGTTTGTGATTTAATATAAAAAAATAAATAAAGATTTGATTTGTGATTTAAGTTAAATAAATAAATTTTTTATTTTTATTATACCAAAAAAAGTTGTTTTTGATTTAAATTAAAAATAAATAAAAAATTATTATTAATAACGTAAAGAAATAAAGATTTAATTTGTG